>JBBHKE010000943.1:97049-134549 GCA_037447655.1 Zygnema cylindricum
TCATGCATCATACTTTATGTCATATTCTGCCCCACTACTAATTTCCCATCCATCCCACATGGTTCTTTTTCCTCTCCCACGTTTTCTCTTCCTCTCACCCTCCCAATTCCCATGGATTCTTTGACTCATTGACCATGTTCAGAAGCCCTTCATATTCCCTTCTCACTCCCCCACCTCCACCTCCACCCAAACCTCTTAAACCTTCTAGGCGTTTGGAATGTCATGGGAGTCACAACCTTTTTGCCGCTGGGGCCGGTATTTCCCTTCATAGTCGGAGTTGTCGATATTGTATAACCTTGGGTGGTCCTTTGTATATCACCTCTCCTCAATCGTCATCGACCACACTCCTGTCCGGCCCCACAAATAAAGATTGGAGTTTCGTCCGTTAATTAAATATTTAGGGGGCTTAAGATTTAGGAGCCCCCCGCTCGCGATTGTACACCCGTATTCCTATGGTCGTCAGGACAATAGTACAAGATGGCCTCCACCTCCCCTTGTCCGACATTTCTTCAAACGCGGCGGACATTGCTCTTTGGCACCTTCTTCTTATGTTCTCTCTTTGGGTGCTAGTCCTTCCAAGTCGTGGAGGGGGCAGTAGAGATAGAGAAACTATGGCGCGTTGTCGCCAATTACTTCATGGTGACTCGAATGCCCTCCACGCCGAGCATGAGGATCCGGTATCAAGCACCTCTTTTTGATACCACGTCAGCCACTTAGGGCGTCAGATGTCCAGGCCTCTTATCGTTGAGCAATTGACTTAGGCTGTGTTGGTGAGCTTTCTCGAGCGGTTCGGGCCCTATAACCATTAATCCTTACCCTCGAATCTTCTTCCACTATTGAGGTCTTTCGAGCTCTCTACCCCCTCTACACCTTCTCCTTAACCCCCTTCTATCCACGCTTTTGAGCCTTCTTAGAGTTTTACTTTAGGTCGAGAGGTTTTCATTAAGGCTCTTAGCTCTTCTCCTCACCTTTCAGCCAGGGGCCCCTAGGGCAGAGTGTATGAGTTGTTTCGCGATGTTTTGCCCCCTAAATCGGGTGCTCTGGGGTTCGATGTGTTTTTTCGAGTATATTCTCTTATTGCTAGTGGGGATGTTTCCTCTCGGATTTGTGATCTTCTCAAGGCGTCCCGCCTTGTGGCAGTCGCCAAACCTGATGGTGGGATCCGCCTTATTGCCGTGGGAGAGGTTTTATATAGATTGATGGCTCGTGTAAGATGTTTCAAGTTCGAACCAGCTTTCCATGATTAATTCTTTCCTCATCAGTTTGGAGTGGCCACGAGAGGAGGTTGTGAGAACGTGGTCCACGAGATTCAGGCGTAGTTGGATCTACATCCAGATTGGTTGGTCCTTTTCCAATGCCTTTAATACGGTGGATCGGAACGTGATTTTTTCAGAGCTTATGGCGGCTCGATCTCCAATTTTCTAATTATTCCCCTTTGTGAGGGCTTTCTATTCTTTGACAAGCAGCCTTTCTTGGCAATCACCAAGGCGACCCTCTCGGGGACCTTTGTTCACCCTCGCCTATTACGGGCCCTTCGTGCTTCCGCATCTGCCTTCCCGTCTTGCCTTTTCCATTCGGTTCCAGATGATACACACATTATCGGGCCAAGAGAACAAGTCGTGTTGGCATGTGATTTTTTCAAGGAACGTTCAGCCGAACTCAACCTTTCAGTCCAGCCTTCGAAGTGTGTTATTTTGTCTCATCAAGATATTCCACTTTCTTTTACTCCCTCTCCGAGTTTTCAAACCCCTTCTCCCTCCGATGGCATTTGTCTGCTTAGTTGCCCCCTTGATTTCGATACTTTTGTGACCCAATTCTTTCATGATGCTTTACAAACAGATCTGGCCCAAGTTGACGACCTTCGTCACCTTCCCGATCCCCAAATGGTTTTTGTTATGTTAACCAGATGTTTTCCCCACTGCCCTTGTTACCTTACTCGTATTTCGCTCCCACCTCAACATTTGTCTCCTCTCTCTCGGCTTTACACAATCGCCTCATGGACATCTTCCACACTCTCTTAGGTCGTGGGGCATTCGATCGCGAGTTTCGGCCATCGGCCCACATTCAAGCATCCCTCTTTGTCTTTACTGGGGGTTTGGGTTTTTATCGACTGCTCGTGTTGCTCTCGTTGCCTATGTGGGAAGTTGGTATCTTATTGCCTTTACTCTTGTTTCCCGTTTCTTAGCAGGGAACACCCTGTTCTAGCTACTGTTGTCTTCGGGTTTCAGACGGTGTGTTCGCTTTCTAGCAATCTCTATTGGACACATCAAGTTCTCTTCCTCTCCATGCCTTAGTGGATGTGCTAATTCCCTCCACCCTTGTTACCAAATCTATTGAGCATGTCCAGGAATCGATTTCCGATCGGGTTGGCGGCGCCATAAAATCTGAGCTTCTCACGGCGCTTGCCTCCGATTCCTTGCGTGCCCGTCTTCTCTCTTGTGGGGGACCTGAATCTAGGTCTTTGCTTTGCACTACACCTATTTTATCCACTCTCCGATTTTCACCTGCTCAATTCACTACCGCCCTCCGGTTTTCGCCTTGGCCTCCCCCATCCTCTTTTACTTGGCTTTCTTCTTTGTGCATGTGGTCGTGTCTTTGGGCCCGATGGTCTACATTTGCTTCGTTGCTCCCATGTGGGAGATTTAATCTTGGCGCACGACATTATTCGCAACGTCATTGCGAGTATCGTTTCGAAAGGGGGCTTTCTTGTGCGTCGACAGGTTTCTCATGTTATTTCCTTACGTCAAATCGATGTTGTTTTGCTTAATGGTGCCGTCGCATCTTCGGAGATATTATTTTGGCGAACCCTACTTTAGCTACAGTTGCTGGTCGGGCGGCTCGATATGTTGGTAAGGCGGCTCAACATGTTGAGATGTTAGCTCGTGATGTCGATAAGGCGAAAGAGCGTGACTATGGCCACCGGGACCCTACGGATGACTTTATTCTGATGGCGGTCAAAATATTTGGTTGTTTGGGTGTTGCACTGGACAAGTTTCTCCGTACTTGTGCTCGACGTGCTTTCGAGCCGCGAGGACCTGGGAGCCCCCCTCCTTCTATTCTTACTTATTTTTATCGTCAACGCTTATATGTGGTTTTATTCTCCTCTGATACACTGTTGTGGTTATGGATCATCACCGTTTTCCGGAACTCTCTCAACGTGCTTCCCCGGGCTAGGGGGACTTACGAGGTTACTTTACGTAGATATTTAATTGAGTTGGTGTTGTGGTTGTAGTTTTGGTTTTGTTAGTTGCCGTGTTTTTTGTTTTTTATTTTGAGTTTGGGTGCTTTTATTTTCCTTGTTGTTGTTTCTTTTATTTTGTGTTCCCGTCGCTCTCTCTATTTTTTATTGTAGTTTTTCAGTTCCAATTTTTTCTGTTTGTGAAACTATGTTGTCTCCGTACTGGTTCCTTGTTCTTCTCTATCCCGTTTTTTCCCGTGTTATTTTGTTCCGTTCTCTCCCATTCCATTCCCATTCCGTTCCGTTCCATTCCGTGCCGTTCAGTTCCTTTCCATCCTGTCCCGCTCTGTTCCTTTCTGTTCCGGTCCGTTTTTGACTCTCACAGAAGAAATTCTCTTACTTTTTTTTTTTTTTTTTACAGGTGATGGTGGGGAGTTACTTTGTGGTCGGTGGATCCATTCAAGCTTTATTTAATGCCGGTCGATTGGGCTTATTAGGGTTAATGCTTATTGGTTGGGGACTTTATAAAGAGGGTTTATGGCAATCGGTCGAGGGTAAAGACACCTCCACTCAACCTCAACTATATCCACTTTTTTTTCTTGTGGTTGTATTGACGATCCTTACTATGAGATTAGACTTCACTAGAAGTAAGAAACCTGCCCTTCCAAAGGCTCCGAGTGGGCTTAGGATACCAAAGAAAAAGGTATCGTAAGGGTTTGAGAAAACCGTAAGGGTTCAGAAAATGAGTCAAGTGACTTTTCGATCCGGAGTTGTGACATTATCAATCCGCTGTTTCTACATACTTTCTAGGAATTGGATGTGAGGAAGTGTGATGCATATGTAAAAACTGTCCATGTCCCGGATTTGCGTGCGTGTCTGACGACCTTAAAACTCTTCTGTGAATAGGACGGATTTTCTTGAGGTTTTTTTGAGTTTAGGGTTATTTAACGGTTTAAACTGTTTTAATTTGATGGAATGTCGGTCAGAAACCAACTTTCTCATCGATCTAGAATTGTAAGAAGTCGATTGATTGCTTGTGATCATCTTATGAAAATACAGAAGGACCGGAAACTTTTCTGTGAATAGGATTTCTTTTATTGCGGTTCTTTTGACGAACTGTTCTTGATGACAAGTTTTTGGAAAGTAGCCTTTCCACCCGTCAAGGCTTGTCGTCCGTTGATTTGATTGCCTGTGATTATTTCATGAAGATATGAAAAAGACTAATTTTTTTTGTAAATAAGGGAATATATCTGCAGTTTATTTAACAGCTGTTGGCTGCATTAAAACCATCGGAGCATCGAATCAAAAGAAAGGTAAAACAAGAACAAAACTGAAAGAAAAACACAGAAGTGAACAAACAAAAAAAGGGGAAGTCACTGCAAAAGAAACAAGCACACAAGAAAAAGTGTTGGAAAGTAAACTAGCAAAGAGTGCAGAAAAGAACAAAACCAAAAATTTGAAACAGTACAAAGATCTACCAAGTCAACCACAAATACGACATTTCCTACTTCCCGCTACTATGTACCTTCGGATCTAAAACTATCGTCTTCTTCCCCACTACACGACATTTCCTTCTTCCCGCTACTATGTACCTCCGGATCTAAAACTGTCGTCTTTTTCCCCACTCCACGACATTTCCTACTTCCCGCTACTATGTACCTCCGGATCTAAAACTGTCGTCTTCTTCCCCACTACACGACATTTCCTACTTCCCGCTACTATGTACCTCCGGATCTAAAACTGTCGTCTTCTTCCCCACTACACGACATTTCCTACTTCCCGCTACTATGTACCTCCGGATCTAAAACTGTCGTCTTCTTCCCCACTACACGACATTTCCTACTTCTCGCTACTATGTACCTTCGGATCTAAAACTGTCGTCTTCTTCCCCCACTCCACGACATTTCCTACTCCCCGCTACTATGTACCTCCGGATCCGGCCTGCGGCCGCTGCCAACCGCACGAACACCGGCGAAACCATAGGTGCGACCCCCCTATGTCATTACCGGCCACTCCCCCCCCTCCCATGAATCGCCAGACTCCCCGTCCCCCCATATAGCGAGTTTATCATACGCGCGCACACACACACACACACACACACACTCAACCAAAAAAAATTTATCTAAACATCAATTCTTTCCTCCTCACCTCCTGGTTCCTTCCCACTACCATTTTCAACATCTATTTCCCGTGGTTACTTTCCCCCTTCCCACTTTCCCTTTCCTCTCCCTCTCACAATTCTCATGCATCACCCTCATTCAATAACTATGGCCGGCCAAGCATCCTCGCCCCCTCTCTCTCTCTCATCTCCTCCACCTAAACCTCGCCATCAAGCCTCAAAACGGATAGAATGTACTGGGTGCCATAACCATTTCGCGACGGGTGCCGGTATTTCCCGGCATACAAAGAGTTGTCAACGATTTTTGGCCCAGGGAGGCCCATCCTCTAGTACCCTTCCTTCCACCGCACTCCCATCCGGACCTACAAGCGAAGATTGGGCATTTGTACGCGAATTAGACGTGCTTGGAGCGTATGATTTGGGATCACCCCGTCCACGATTATACACGCGGATCCCCATGGCTGTGCGGATTATAGTACAGGACGCCCTCCACCTCCCTTTGACCTTTATTTGTTCCGATCCCACGGATGTTGGACCTTGGCACCTCCTTTTCATGTTTTCTCTTTGGGTTCTACTCTTACCACGCCGTGGAGGTGGTAGCAGGGCCCGAGAAACTATAGCTCGCTGCCGACGATTCCTTCGAGGTGATTGGAAGGCCCTTCACGCCGAGCACGAGGATCAAGTTGCGAGTGCTTCCTTCACACCATGTGGTGGAACTAGGACTTCAAATGTACCATCCTCTTATCGTCGTGCAGTTCATTTGGGCCGAGTTGGTGAGCTCTCTCGAGCGGTTTGCGCCCTCCAACCGTTTAATCCTGCTCCTCGGTCTACTGAGACTATCGAGATTCTTCGATCTCTCCATCCACCGGCTCCCACCCCTCAACCCCCCTCTATTCACACCTTTGAGCCATCAAGTGTTTTATCCTAGTCCGAGACGCTTTCATTAAAGCCCTTACGACTTCTCCACATCTTTCAGCAGGGGGTCCATCGGGCATAGTTTATGACTTATTTCGCGATGGAGGCCATTGGGCACAGTTTATGAGTTATTTCGCGACGTTTTGCCTCCGGAATCAGGTGCCCGACGTTTTGATGTGTTTTTTCGAGTTTGTTCTCTTATTGCCGGTGGTACTGTTCCCTCTCGTATATGTGATCTCCTTACGACATCCCGCCTTGTAGCTGTCACCAAACCCAATAGGGGAATATGTCCTATTGCCGTGGGCGAGGTGTTGTATCGATTGGTGGCCCGTGCCATCTGCATCCAGCTCCAGCCCGCTTTCCATGATTATTTCTCTCCTCATCAGTTTGGAGTGGCAACCCGGGGAGGTTGTGACGTTGTGGTCCACGGGATCCGAGCATTGTTGGATGCCCATCCGGATTATTTAGTCCTTGAAGTTGATGGTTCTAATGCTTTCAATACAGTGGATCGTAATGGCATTTTTTCGGAGCTTGTGGCTGCACCTTCTCCAATTGTCCAGATATTCCCTTTTGTGAGGGCTTTTTATTTTTTGAGCAGCAGCCTCTCTTTTTCCATTGATGGTGATTTGGTCCCACTTTCTTCCATGACCGGCATTGGTCAGGGCGATCCACTTGGAGGCCGTTTGTTTGCCCTTGCTCATTACCGAGCCCTTCGAGCTTCCGCGGCCGCTTTTCCATCTTGCCTCTTCCCTTCAGTTGCGGACGACACACACATTATCGGTCCTTGGGACCAAGTTATACCGTTCTATACCTTTTTCAAGGATCGTTTGGCCGAACTCAATCTTTTTGTCCAACCCACCAAGTGTGTTGTGTGGTCCCCCAGTGCTTTTCCTCCTTCTTTTATTCCACCTCTTGGTTTTCAGACTCCTCTTCCATTTGAAGGCATTCGTGTGTTAGGTTGCCCTCTCGGTTCTGATTTATACCTCAAGCAATTTCTTGATTCTGCTCTTTAGACAGACTTGTCCCAACCTTTCCGATCCCGAAGTGGCTTTTGCACTTTTTGTTGAAATTTAAGTATTTTCTAGGTCTAGAGATTATAAAATAAAAGCCAAAAGAGGAGACACTGACAACTTGCCTCTAACTCATCACTCAATTTCCCACACTTGTCGTGGTCACTGAAGGCTTGAGTAGGAGTTAGATCCATGGCTGCATAGGCTGTCCAAAGAGGATAGGAAGACAAATCTTGATAGAGTTACCTAAAATGTTTGACGGACCCGATATTTGATCCGGTACCTACCGTCTGTTAAATTAGCCAGTAGCCTTAACCTAAAAGTCTAGGATAAGTGGTAAGATATAGTAGGTTTGACAAATATTTACTTTGTAACACGTAGACTAGTTCATTTAACGGGATATAGATACGTAATGCATAGATACAGTTTTAGTACGTTTTTAATGTCTTATATGAAATGGATACCTCGCATTTGTTTCGAACACGAAACAAATACCGCGCGTATAGTTTCAACGGCTATAGTTGTATCCGGTTTTGATCGGACGGCCACTATAGGCGCAGCGATCACATAATATGTACTTTTGGCGTTTTACTGTCATCGCCACGTCATGTGACACGTGGCGCAACAACGTTGGATTGCGGCAACTCCGGAGATTACGGGAACAAATCCGGATATGACATGTGTCGACATTTTGGCCACGTCGTACGTTGGCCGTACATAAAGTACACCGGCACATGTACTTTTCTGTACGACACAGTAATTTGATTGGTGCCGTACGTCAGTAGATAGAGTTTTAGAGAGAGATAGGACTTCGAAAATTTAGTAGGTAGCAGCCTCTCTCCGAGAGAGCTCTTCTACAAAAGGTCATCTTTGACCATTCATAACTATCAATTTACTTGACCATTTTCAGTGATTCTTTTTGCTGCAGACTCTGGGGAGTCCAGGCTACATAGGGGTGTAGTCGGTCAAAGATTTTGCCTGCCAGGGTGGCTGCATTTCTAAGGGAAAGTTAAAGTGGGTGATTGTGTCCAAAACTCATATTCTAACTTTGCATTCTGTGGTGGAACTTAGCACACAGAAAGTCTTATTTCACGGGGGTGAAGCTATTATGGGTTTCTGATTGTCAAGGGGTGAGTCATTTGGGTTTATATCAACTTGGAGTAGGCACTATCTAGATTAGCTTCTTTTGGATCAGCGATTTCTGTGGGCAATAGAGCACACAGAGTTTCACTTTTAACCTGGTGTTTCCCCCATCGCCCCTCCTACCTTACTTGTACTTCCCCTCCCACTCCTACTTTTGTGTCAACCCTTTTTGCATTTGACGATCGACTCATGGACGTCCTGCATACTTTGTTAGGTCGTGGGGCCTTTGATCATGAGTCTAGGCCTGGAGCCCGTATCCAGGCCAGTGTGGTTTGGGTTTACTGTCGACGGCCCGTGTAGCTCCAGCTGCCTATTTGGGAAGTTGGTGCCTTGTTGCCTCCACTATCGTCTCTCGTTTTTTGGTTGGGGACACTTTTATTGTTGTTACTGTTGTAACCTGAGTTTCGGACGGTGTGCTCGCCTTCCAGCGGTCCCTTCTCGATGCATCTCGTTCTCTTACTCCTGCTGCTATTGCGGATATGCGAGTTCTTTCCACTCTTGTTTCGACATCAATTGCACGTGTTCAGGAATCCATTTCTGATAAGGTTGTTGCCGCTATTAAGTCCAAGCTTCTCGAGGCGCTTCCTTTTTATACTTCGCGTGCACGCTTTCTTTCTTGTGGCGGACCTGGTTCCGGAGCTTGGCTATTGTCTATCCCTATCTTATCTACCCTCCGATTCACCCCGGCTCAATTCACCACGGCCCTTAGGTTTCGGCTTGGCCTCCCTCACCCACCTTTGCTTGGCTCTCTTGTTTGCTCTTGTGACCACGTTCTTTATCCTGACTGCATTCCTTTGCTTCGTTGCTCCCACGGAGGCGAGTTGATTCAGGCGCACGACACGATTCGAGACACCATTGCTACTATCGCTTCCAAGGGAGGATATTTTGTGTGTCGGGAAGTTTCCCACATTATTCCTTCCCGTCGGATTGACATTGTATTACTTGATGGTGCGCGTCGTACATTTGGTGACGTTGTTTTGGCAAACCCTACTTTTGATACTGTTGTCAGTCGGGCAGCTCGTCATGTGGGTGTGGCCGCACGCGACGCGGCTAGGAGGAAAGAGCGTGATTATGCCCATCGCGATGCTATGGATGGTTTCATTCCGATGGCGGTGGAGATATTTGGTTGTTTGGGTGTGGCTTTGGACGAGTTTCTCCGTGCTTGTGGTCGGCGTTCGTTTGAGCGGCGGGACCTGGGAGCCCTTCAGTTTCAGTACTTACTTCCTTTTACCGTCAACGTTTATCAGTGGCCCTTCAGCGAGTGCAGGCTTCTATCCTACTTGGATCGTCTATTGCGGCTATGGATCGTCGACGTGTCTCGGAACTCCCTCCTCGTGCTCCTCCGGGGTTCGGGGACTTACGTGGTTGCTTTGCGTAGATTTTTAGTTATGTTGGGGTTTTGTTGTTAGGTGTTAGCTCTTTCTTTTGGTGTTTCGTTTGTTGTTTTTTGCTTTTTTGGGTGTTTTCCGTCTACTAGCTGTCATTTCGTGTTTTCGTTGCTTTTGCCTTGCTTATCGTTTTATTTTTTTCCCCCAACATGTAGTTTTTCAGTTTTTGCCGTGCTACTTCTCCTTTGTTCCCATGGACTCAGAAGGTTTCCCATCGCGCTTTTTAATAAAGTCAGCCACACTATATATTTTTATAATGTAAATAACGTGGCTGCCATGTATGACAATCTGTTTTGTACGTGGAAAAAACCGTACAACTTTACGGTATGAACCATAAAAACTATCGCCGTTAGTTATCAAACCAGTGTTATCACAATAAAAAACTGATAGATATCGGTTTTCCACCGTTGTAACATCTGTACCGATATGTCGTGCCAATATATCGACTCTCGTTGGGCCAAAAAAAAGGGCTTGTTGATTATCGACAAATGACTACCGATACACAATACTATTTGGCATCTTGACCCACAGATTCTCAGTCTCAGTCATCGTCTTTTGGCATCTTAATTCATTCACTGATTCGCATAACACCGTTGCATTGTATTTAGATAGCCAAAAAAGCGGAAAACGACAAAATACAAATATAAAGGAAAGCAAAAGAAAAAACCACACGTGGTACACATCTTGAACATAGTTTCACGCCAACCATGCTACTGTGTACCATGTGGTGTCTTTAGCCACACCATATATGCAAATTGAAACACGTCAACTGATGCTCAATCAAGAACCAAATATCCCTTTGCTCAGAGTTATCCAAACAAAAACCATAACAACATCCACGAAATGCAATAGAGTATGATGATGACACCACCATGATAAAGAACAAAAAAGGCATTGAACCTAGTACCCACACATTCTATAATTCCTTCGTTGACTACAATCTTGATATTGTGAAGAGATTTTTATGTGATCATTATTGAACGAGCAGTCGGGCCAGACCCCACGAAGCTTCGAATGTCCCACAAACTGCTGAAAACTGCTGTCACACAGTCGTTGTGTGACTGTCTGGTTGTGACTCAACTAAGGACTACAATCTTTGGACCTTTCAGAGATCAAAGATCTTTCTATGGTTATCCAAAATAAGCCAAGAATATGTCGGAATATTGAACGCAACGGGTTCCTGACGAAGAACAGCTATCGTGCTATAACCTGTACAACTTATTTGTCCCAGAAATATCCCACTCACAGACCTATCTATAAGACATTAGTGCCTAAACCGAAAGAATTGACTGCATTGCCTATTTGGCGGAAACTGCGAGATGGATATCTCCAAAGAATCTCCTAAAACACGAGCACAAAATAAGCTTTGCCACTTTTTTTTTTTTTTGTTGCAGCAAAATTTGACTAAACTTCATACCTATCTGAAACCAAAAAAAACATCCCAACTCACCCCTGTGTGTCGTAGGGCCCAACGAAATTGATGGGTCGTTTTCGGAGCCAAGCCATCATGGCTGAATTGAGAGGCCTGTTTTGAGCCACAGAGTCCAGCATTGGACTGCCATAAAGACTGCGACTGTTTTTGAATTCCCATAAAGACTCGTCAGAAGCTTTGGGCCATCCACGCTCAGGCTTATTGATCTGTCGTCAGAGAAACAAACAGGATAAGGAAGGATGCGTTTTCCATTTTTCTTCCATTTTCTAGCTAATACTCAACTCTATCTTCCTTTTTTCTTCTGCTTGCTTTCTTGTTTTATGAAACAGAGAAACAAAAACTCCAGCAGAAACTCAAGGAAAAAGGTCACAGCAATCTATTCAAGAAATCAGTTCTTTTCTTCTTTTCCAAACATCCCAAGATGAAAAAAGTACAGTGATCGCAAACCGAGACTTGAAAAAGAAACTACTCACCATTCTTTCAAACATCAGGTTTCGTTGTTTGGAGCCGTACGCTCTCTGAATTGGCTGTTGGAGGCTCTTCGAGAAACAGGAGGATGGGTCGGGTAAAACAAGGCAACCACGACGAGCAGCGGGAAGACCCTTTCCGGGATCCAATGCTGTCTGTTTGTACCAGTGAATGAGTTGCCCCAAAATGTGATCTCTATCGTAAAATTTGCTCCACTCCCAAGGTTCTTCATTTGCAGTAGCCGCCACTCCGAGTGATCGCCCTAAGTCTGAAGGTACAATAGACATCGGTGGAGACTCAAAAGGAGCATATTCCTGCATCAAGAACGGATAATCATAATAACAATTAAAAAAAAAGCCCCGATTGAGAATAACTGACAACATTTCAGCTGAAACCTCAGCGTCAGGTCTGTCAACGTAGCAGCATCACGAAGAGAGAAACAACTAAGGGCAACCCAAGGCATTGTTTGAGGAGACGTTACATACATGATGTGTGAACCATGTTTCAGTATATGCATAAAGATGAAGAAGATCAGCAGCCGCATCAAACCGACAGAGGGCTGTAGGCTGCAATTTCAGGAGTTCGTCTCTCAACCTGAAAACAGACCTCAATCCCAGACTGAATTAATGACAGCACATAATAATGGAAAAACTAGACTAACACGAACAGGAGCATAGAAATTCACAAATTTCCATGGGACTGCAGAGCTTAGCAGTCTCTCATGGATGAATCCCAGAGAGTGAGTGCTTTCTCCCATCTATATTTCCGTTAGACTGTCCGTGGTAAAAAACATGGAGTCCACGATTTTCCCGTCTCATGTCTACAAAAAATCTGGTATGCGCTTTAGTAACAACCGATCTTCAAGTTTGTGGAGAACAAGCTTCTCTAGGTGCCATTCCTTCTGGGTACATGACCTGGAACACTACAGGATTTTCCATCCATACTAGTCCACCCAGCCTAACAGTGGACAGTATATAAGGTGTTTGGTTCACCAGCTATGAATGTGGACTTTTGTACCGCGTTTATGTTTGCGCTATCATGGCTACTCCATGCTCGTTATGGAGTCTAAACAACGCTAATCAAAGAATATCTCAAGAATTGGATGAAATCCAGATACCATCATGCTTTCGCCTTAAAAATCCAGTTAGAAGACCTACAACATAATTATGGCGGACCACACTCACCAGAGTAGGCTCTTGCGTAAAGCTTTGAGAGAGTGCCCCGGATCATGAGCTCGTACCCTCCTATAGAGCTCATGCAAAACCGTTTTATCTTGATGGAGAGCCATACTCTTAAACAAAGAATTAATAACAGATCCCTCTCCTGCCCAAATTTTGTGTACTAGTTCTCCTCCAGTCAACAATCTCAGTGGCGGAGGTCCCTCCTTGGACTCCCCATACAACTTCCGCAGGCAGTATCGCACCTGGCCACCATCCCATACTTCCTCCTCATTTACTCACCTTCAAAAGTAGCTGTGAGCTCACAGAACTCCTATAATTCTTGTCTACAGATTTCAATTAAATTGCAAGGTCATATTGTGCAAAAAAATACTAAAAGATCTTTGAGGCTTACTGCGTGTTGCATTGAACATGAGGACTAAGCAAAAGGCCATTGAATCATAAAGAATGGCACACTTGTTTCTTTTCTGATCTTATTTTTTGTTTTTTGGCCAATGTACTAATTTCTTATCGCATAAAAGCTAAGCATGATCGAACTTTCAAGCAGATAATGCGTCCCTCTATTCTTCAACTTCATGACGTTTTCTTCAGGCTGATCACTTTAGTTCAATCCAAGGCATATCCAGTAGGCAACTCTTCCTTCCCCTCTTCCTTGTCTTACCTTGTCCATTGTGATGGCAAGGTTCTGAAGACGCGCCATATACACACCGTCTGCCTGCAAAGCTTGCCCCATAAACAGCTCAATGAATGCAAAGATATTTTAGCACCTATCACTCTCTCTCTCCTTCCCCCTTTCCTGCTGACTTTACCCTCTCTTTTGATTCCACCACTATTATCTTCCCTTATCTCCTCCCTTGTGTAAGCATACCAAAGTGCAACAGTGGCTAATACCACGTTTTTTTCGCACACACCTCATTTTTAGCAAACCGCTCTTGGGACAGTTTCTCATGGGAATCGTTGGCATGTGAAGACTTCCGACGCCTCTCTTTGGCGTTTTGCTGGAGGATCATATTCGGCAACCGACTCCTCTCCCAGTTGATAAATCTCATCTGCACCCCATTTTGCCAAATCATCCAGCTACCTTAGATGAGCTTTGACCATTCTTAATATCACATCACTGACATTTTGTGACAGCAGATTACAAACCTTTGCTTTCCACACACTAATAGGACATTTCAGCCTTGCTATAAAACCTTATCCAAGCATGCAAAACAACATTCAAACGGCATTCAAACCACATCTCATTTGAAAAAACGGAACACATACCAAGTGAAAACTATATTTGACTGCCCAATCGGGAAGCTCCGATAAAAGACATGATCCAAGACCTGCTTGTTTCAGCTCATTCCTATCCTCCTCAGTCAGAGATCCTTTCGATGAAGCATCAAGAAGCATCCAGTGACGCCTTAAAATGCC
Organism: Zygnema cylindricum; assembly: GCA_037447655.1. Taxonomy (NCBI): domain Eukaryota; kingdom Viridiplantae; phylum Streptophyta; class Zygnematophyceae; order Zygnematales; family Zygnemataceae; genus Zygnema; species Zygnema cylindricum. The sequence continues at coordinate 111,297 of JBBHKE010000943.1, forward strand.
ATGTTGTTCCATCATCACCTGATAACCATCATCACCAGAGAAAGTTGATAATGAGTCAAGAATGTCTCCCCGTCAAAAGTGCCCCCTAAAAAGAGTTTCGTAGAGCGTGTTTTCGCTTTCACCAGCATGAAGTATATGTACAGTTTTCCCATGCTAACTGCACAACACTGACATCACTCATTATCCTGTGTGAATTCCTAAAATATAAAATCGGCCATGGTCTTAGTGTGCAGTGTACACAAGGGAGATTGTCCTAAAGTTTCCAAAAAAAGACATTACCATAACACAATCTACCTTGTCCACAAAGCATTTGCAAATGTGTGCAAAACTGTAATTAATACTTTAAACCCAAGATAACATTCATTTTTGGTATACATTCTAATCAAGATTCTATGAAGAAAAAGGTGACGCAACCACCAAATAATTGAGTTTTGAAGAGTTAACAACGAGGGGACAAAAAAAAAAAAGCGCATAGCAAAACAATGTTGCATAAAAACACACATGTGAAACTTACACTCTGAGCGTGCGTATGTCCCCCCAGACTCAGATAGGAGCCTTTGCAAAGTCGATCGCCACAGAGGCATACTGCCTGGTTGTACTCCTCCACGCTCTGCATTTAATATCCATATAAATCCTCTTTCCAACAGTCAACGCAATGCTTGATATTTCAAAGCAATAAATGATAACCCGGCCAATAATTGCCATACAATGCAGATATATGTCAAACCCGAGTGAGATGAACGACATGGTTCATAATCAGCATATAAGACAAGTTGCAGTACAAAAACCAGAATGGTTTAGTTTTTACTACCAGAAAGCAAACTTAGTTCCAAAAGAAAAAGGAGAGGAATGGTAGAAGAACTCAGGATGATCTCAGCCCTTAAAAGGACACGCAGTCATTACTTCACGAGAAATGTCACATGGATGGAAATAAACGCATCAACAGATTTCCTCAAAAGATTACCCTTAACATGCTACTTTTCCAGCATATTCCCAGCAAACATCACTCACGCCAAATGAAAAGACCTCAAGCAAGAGCAAACAACTAAACTGTCCTAATCCACTAAGCTGGAAGTGCTAGCAGAAAAAAGAAAACAGGGCCCACCTCGGTCACTGAAGCATAGTCAAAGGTAAGCTCCTCCCCACATTTTATTCCACGCAAGGAATAAACTCCAATCATGTATTTACCGTCCACAGCTACGACCCTACTTTCCAATAAACCCCGTCCTTCCCCAATAAGTATCGACCACAAAAGCAGCAAAAGCAGCAAAAACAGGACAGCTCCAAACTAAGAAAGTGTAGGCTCAAATTTCCGGAATTCAGGGGATAAATTCATTCTCTGGATTACAAGAAAACCAAGCACAAGTTTCCAAAGAATAATTTGCTAAACACATATAGTTGCAAGCATTCAGTTTTCAGTGGAATGATGCAGAACTTTCTTTCGTTTCCCGAATCACAGTAGTTTAGCATCAGATAATCCCAATCATCTACCCTTGTCCAGTATAGGAAAGATACTCACTTTGCCTCACAGTTAGGTCGACAAGAATGGCAAAGTCGACTGGCAAAATTTGCCTTGTGCATTGCATCTACTACTAGCACGTCAAAACCTCCCTGATCCCTTCTTGGCCTTTCCAGGTAAATGTTGTAAAACTCAGCCACAGACTCCTTGTTTTGTATCTTTCGGATACCATCTTGCTTCTCGAACCATCTCCAGGGTGGATAAATCTCCCCAATAAACTCCACCACAAAGTCATTCCTTTTAATACCTACTGGCTTTTTGCAAACCACACCGAGACCTTTGCGATAAGCACGAAACTTAAAACCTCTCCAATTCTCCTGGCGAAATCGCATCTCCGCCAACAGTGCCTCACAAAAAGCGACCATTGCCCCAGATTTCTCATCCCGCTTATCCTGCTTTAACTCTGCTAGAAGAGCCTCAACAACAGGCACAAGGTCCAATTCCATCGGAGCTCTTTTCCCGGTGTATTGTCCTCCCATACGGTTGAGTGTACAAAGGAGACGCTGCATTCCACACTCCAGTTTCTCCATTCAGGAGAAATACCACCATAAAGCAAATGACATAATGCACAAAAAAGCAGGCAGCTGCATCTTTGTAGCGATTGAAAATGGATCGAAACACACTTCTGATCCCCAGATGAAAAATATTAAACAGACACATGTTCTACAACTGTTAGCCAAGCATATGACAGAAAAACGACGTTATAAACATTTGGACGCACAAAAGTTACATCAATAGTTTGAGATCTGCATGTTCCTAATGTGATTCCCCATCTAAGACAACAAGTGCTTAGCATTAGGTTCCAAGCCAAAAAGAATAAACTCCACTTCCATACCTCTTCAATGAAGGCATGTTCTTCCTCTTCGCTAAACCGTGGTGGAAGTTCCGATTTTGGACGAGTTTCAGGAGGACCTCTCCTGTGCCATTGTTCTCGCATTGCATCTAATAACTGATTGTGAGTACAAGGGTCAATCCCATAAACCTCCTGTTCCACCACATCGATATCAACAGCTTGTCGCTTCCGAGCCGGCTTCACATCTGGCCAGTCAAGGTGAAGACCCTGCCCATGAAAAAAAAATAAGATCAATTGATCATACAGCAGTTGGTCCAAAACAAGAAACAAAACAGCTTTGAAGAAATGTCCTTGGAAAGAGACGAGGTTGATATAGGTCAAAAGGGTATAAATAATGGGCACCAGAACAGCAGTAACCTGGTGTTTGGGTATATCTTTGAAAACACATGTAAGACAGGAGTTAGCTGGTGCAGCAAGTTATTCCATAGCCATATGCAATGGTGCATGGGTCCAGCCAAATTCACAATTTTCCGAATGCATAAGAACAGACATCGTACAGCTTCTGTACAAAAAATGCATTTTAACTTGGACAAGGATGAAATTGACAACAAGTCTAAAGTTTAAGTCCCGATGTTGGAAAGTTTGATCCCATATACGCATGAATATCTCAAGAAATGTGGCGCCTACCAACACATCTACAGATGACATATCTGATTAATGTTCTTCTTCACCCAAAATAAAATTTGGAATAAGGTGTTCCCATATAGATTTCACACGTTCGACGTTGCCAGCAATTTCAGTAAAACATGTGACGCATCTCAATTAGATACTAGATGTCAAAATAATTATCAAATAGAGATTGACTTTTTCTTTGGTGCACGACATGATGTGGCGTTTTCCCGTTACAAATAAAAAGAAAATGAGAAGACTTCTGCTCGGGATGCAAATTTATTGCTCAACCTGAAAGCCTGTCCAGTCTTAACAGACACTTGACCTGCTTCTAACATCTTGCTGTGAGATGGACATGTACAGCTCCATAGGTAGACCTTGGAGTGAGACTCACACATAATTTCTATCCACAATTTCAGGGCTTTTCCAAAACCACAAATTACTCCGTAACTCATAGTGATGACGATGAAGAATTCTGCTTCCTAACCATAAAGTTGAATTTGACAGGCTCAGAAGACAAAGAAAAAATGGCAACGGGGGCTTTATCCCAACCAATCGATTAAACCATGAAAGACTGTCTTTAAGGACTTCTTAGAAATGTACGGCAATAACCCACAAGCTGTTTCACCATTTCCAATTTTAAATTCACCTAACTCGTGTGACAGCTCCAGGATTTCTTATTATCCACATTTCATTATCATTCACCTTGTTTGTTTCCCTCCTTCTCTTACGACACTACCTGTAACTTCATATTATCCTTCATACATTTTCTCGCTTAAAGATGAAGGTTAAACCAAAGCTGCAGCAACAGTATAGTCCGAAATAGTATACTGGAAGCGGCAAACTTAAATGTCAGTTATCAATCGGTAAACGGATTGACAAATTAATTCCCCTGCAAAAAGAGTTAAGTGCAAACTCACACAACTTCATAACATCCTGCTGCTTTTCAAACAACAATATCCAAACAACGCATTTACCTGAGTGAAACCTTCGCTCTTAACTTTCCTTGTCTTCTCTTCAAGATTGGGCGGAAGCTCCATCAATAGCTTCTTCTCCACTCTCTCCTTGTCCTCAACGATAACATACTCCTCTATAGGCTCATACTTGCGGGTCATTGGTGGAACCATAGCAGCTTTTGTCATGCGATTTCCCCAAAGGCGCATTTTTTCCTTGTATTCTTTTGGCTTCTTGGTCCATTCCTCCTGCTCTGCCTCCTCCTCTTCTCCATCATCTTCATCCTCGTCTTGAGCCTTGTCACTTGCTAACTCAATCTGGTCTGGAACATCCTCAGGATACTGAAAACATATGGCAAATGATTTTCTCATCAATACTAATGCAATCAAAATAATCCAACAAGGCTTCATGTTTCCACTAACTCCTTTAACACTGGCTCAACTAATCTGAAATGAAAACAAATAACCAGCGTACACAAAAATTAATTCAACATAAAAAGCAAGACAGCACCTTCAAATTGTAGGGGCGCACAAACACTTGCTGAACTCAGTCTGGAATAGAGACCGTATAAAAGAAGATATGAATAGTGCAAAACTCACAAACACAACTGTGAGACACGGGAACTACTAGCACTCATGGATCCAGAATCGCGAAGAGCTTTCAATCGGAGACAACTTCAGTGTTCCGGACTCACCTCATACACATCCAAGTCCGCCTCATCTTCTTCACTTTCTTCTCCTTCTGATTCAGACCAAACATTTCTTGTTTTCGCACCCTTCTTTCCCGAACCGCATTTAGCACTATCCTCTCCATCATCTAAACTTTCTTGCTCACTTTCTTCATCGCTGTCAATATCACTTTCATCATCTAGTTCCTCCTTTCGCTTCTTTCCTGCTTTTCCCTTGAAGTCCTTTTCCCTCTCCCGTCGTTTCACAGCAGGTTTCCTCATAATGCTGTTCGCTGCACGTTTACCCTTGGGTTTACTGGTCACCACTCCCCCATTCACCTTAGGTGGTGCCTGGAGGGCCTTCAGAATATTGCTCTTGATAGTTTCAACCAGCTTGGAGTTAAATTTGTATAGTTCCTTGGCAGCCTTGTAAATGGGGCTCTTCTCATCAAAGAAGCTGCAAGACGAGAAGTTGACAAACAATTAAGTTACCATTTGTCACCAATTTGATGAGAACCTAACCTTGCTGTAAATCTCCTCCAGGATTCTCTAATTAATAAAGAAAAAGAATCGAAACAAATTCTCTTTCTTAGATGAATGCTAATGGCCTCAGTATCAAAAATCTTTCCACCACAATACGCCAAAATTAGGGTAAAATCCAAAGCTTAAACTTGTTTGCGATGTAGACTGCTTGTGTTGTCTTTGCAGATAAGCCAGGATCAACCGGGGTACAGTACAATGGTAAAGTAAGACCTAGTTTGAGTTTAAATTACAGAGGTACTATGTTTAGAAACAAAGGGGGAGGTGTGTAACTATTAAGAACACAGCTTTCACATGAAAGGACGACTGCCTGTGATATTTCGATGGCTTCTGCACCAGAATGAACACCATTTTCTTCATCTATTGATGAGTTGCTCAGGAAAACCAGCATTTTTTATAAACATCAGTACTGCAGCTCAGCCATGAAACTATAGGCAATGGTAGGTTTCTCCCATTTGTGGAAAGTGTTTAAACTTGTCTCATCTCAGGTTATAATTCATGCATCTCCTGATCGACATCCATATTTTTCTGTCTATGACTCATATGCCAAGCAGTCCCAGGTGAACTTGCCTATCGGCAATGAGGAGACTTTCCCAACAGGCTCGTTAGATTAATTCATCAAGACTATTTTTTGAAGATAATAATGCACCTAAACAGCTATATGCGACGACCCAACATCAGACTATTATTAAGCTATTATTAAAAGAAAGAAAAAGTACTTCTGAAATTTTCCATGCCAAACCCCCTTCTACAGAATTTCAAGAGATATTCACACTTGTATTTTTCATGAACTGTAAATGGAGTTTGGTAGGTACAACAATCACGAGTTGTGTGATTAGAGAAAGTTAGCAGAAGAATGTTCAGTAACTACTTGCTTGACAGCATTCCAGTCTTTTCCTTAAAACGCCCTTGGAGCAGTTCATATTTCCTAAATGCGTGTGAATAGAAGTACTTTCTAGTAGCTATGTGGTTTAAATTTAGACAGTCTCATGTGGTGTCAACGTCTTAAACGTGAACAGAAAGCAATATGACACAAATAGAGACGGTATATGAAAGAACACAAACCTGGCCTCCAGTGTGCAAACTGACCAAATCATCACAAAATAAAACATGACACGTTGGGAAGTTCTGCAACATACAGAACAATCCAGTCGAAAGATAGATAAGAGCACCCTACCCAACTTTCAGCATACATTTGTAAACAAAAGAAAGGAAACTAAGATATAGTTGTAAACAAAAGAAGGGAAAGTAGGAACAAGGTGAAAGGAGGAGAAATACAGGAAAGCATTGCGCCCCATGAGTTGAACGTCCTTGTCAAAAGCGTACAGTCCACTAGTTGGAGGGGCAAGCCCCCCCCTGAGACCATTTGCATTGCTATACTCGCCATCTCGCAGTTTTTTCTGAAGCGTCGGAATGTCCACTTTTTGTTGGCACCGCTGTGCATAAGCCGGGGCTATATCCGCAGACATCTGCCATAACCGATCAATGGTTCCAATACCAGTTGGCTCACAATAAACCCAAGAATTCTACAAAGAAACAGCATTTTGGCTGGTTTCCTGGCTCAGACTTGATGTGAACACGCAGCCTATCCGCACTCTGGTGAAATCTCTGGACATCGACCAAAATTTGTGCCTTTTTGGTACATTTATGTACAAATACATATGAAAAAGGTACAGATTTCCGTCAACATCCCGATATTTCACAATAGTGCAGATAGGCTGACTACCCAAAGAAGCTGAGGTACATCCCACACAAGATCACAAGATGGCTACTACATAGAACTAACAGGCAGTTTGATGAAGGCAATCAAACAACTATTTTAAAATAGCTAGCATTTCTTCCGCACAACCCCATGAAATTGTAAAAGGTGATTGTACGTGTGATTCATAAAAGGGTTTAAGGCTACTTCAGAAAATATCAATCAAGAGAAACACAACAGCAATAACACATTGGCTGCGAGATGACACATGGAATACACAAATCTCAGCTGTCACCACAAAACGATTAACAGAAAACTCTTACTGGCTTTGTAAAAAACTTGTTCTTGTCCCACTCGACCAGCTTTTTGATGGCCTCCCCTATTTCCTTCTCCAAAAGCCGTTCGACAGCAGATCGACTTTGTAATGAGAGTCGATTCCCAATCTCTCCACCTTTGAGGTGTCCCCCTGTGACTTTTGTCATAAAACCTGCAACATTGGCCTTGGCCTTTGCAACGGATTTGATTCCCATATCCTCAACATGCCTGGAACGCATACTCACTTCCCCACCGGAACCTCCAGCGGTCACAGCTCCTGATGCAGCCCCTGAAACTGTCCGTGTAAGTAACCCAGTCTCAGTTTTCACTCTGGAAATTCGTTGTTCGACTTCTCCCCCAGGTGTGGCTGGTCTTCCAGTTGCCCGGGAAGAAGGGGCCTGGTAACCGCCTTTATCTGCTGTACTTCCCAAAGGAGAGGCCCCAGCTGTACCCCTAACAGAGCCGTCAGATCTCGCAGGAGGCGTACCCTTTATTTTCACTTTGCTATCTATTGACCCTCTTGGTTCACCACAGCTTTGATTATTCTCTCTGTATCCAGCCGTACGAGCAGCCCCTCCATTTCCTGTTTCCCCATCAGATTTGATGGAAACAGTGCACGGTTGTTTCCACAAAAAATGTACCTTCGGGAAAAAGACTGATATCTCTTTAAGGTGATCACCATTACTAATTCTAACAGTTTTGACGGAGGGTCGGTTGACAAGAAACTTTTGTAGGCCATCCCCTGTGATGTTGATGCAGTTTTCCAATAGAAGACGCTCAAGAGTTTCACAACCATAGTGCTGCACCCACACAAGCACATCATCAGGCACAAAAAACAAAAATAAAATCTGACAAAGTTATATAAATCTGATGAAACATTACACCTTTCATTCTTTTATAGCTGAAACAAGTACCCACATAGTTGACCCAGTAAAACAGAGTCCATCCTCCCCACCTCCTTCCACCCACGGTAGTTGTGTCGCGTGCACATTTCGCCCCGCAGAGTAAAGCACAACTAGACTATTTCAGATATAATCTATCGTCTCCAGGTTCCTACCGTTATACTTATAATTATCAACACGAGTTCGAAACATAGGTTTAATGTGCGAAAACTATTGGAAACTCTATACATTGTAGTGCGTGTACTACCCAAATTACCCTTATTCACCTCCTTATATTGCCACAATTCTAACCGTCCGATTAGTTTTTAAGTGTGCGGATAAATTCTGTTCTCGGATACAGTGGAGGAAATGTTCAGGCAACCAGTGGCATATTCCACTCCCAGGCAGAACATAGTTTAGCAGCTAAATGATTTCAAATTTTTCATTTTTATTTTCAACAAAAAGGAGACCAAACCTATGCATCAATTTGAACTGAATCAAATATCTTCCCATTCTTAAAACAGTAATTTGTAAAATAGGTCGGTAAATTTGTCAGATATCCCACAGGTGGAGAGAAATACGAGATTTTCCTCGGTGTGCGGCCGCACATGCGACTCTAGAACCGAACCTCGCAACAGTAGAAGGGCTGAAGGAACTTGGTTGTCGCACGGAACAGGGGCCGAATACCTCCTACTGTGCGAGGTTTGGTTCGAGAGTCACATGGATGGCCGCACACCTGAGGGAAAAGCGATTATTTCCCACCTGCACGTAAAGTATGGATACTGTACAAGGTAACAATATATAGGATTTCCAATTGTTTTCGCACATTCTACCTATGGTTCAAATACCCAACGCACCTGAGCAACAAGGCTTTCAAGTGTGCGATCTGAACAACGAGTATTTAGCCATTGAAGATCCAGTGTCGTGGCACGCTCTCTCCATTGCAAGCCACATTGTCTCCAGGCTCGGCACACTCCTCCAATACTTGCCAAGGCTATTGCATCCTCCTTCAGCTTCTGAAAGACCATGTCGAGCACCGAAGTCTCAAAACACTCCTGGGGCATCTTAAGTACAGTCTCAGGAGTCACAAGTGCTGGCCTTTGACCCTGTGAACCACTGATCGATTTTTTCGTCTTCAACCCATCAGCTAATCTTCCAGGTCCAGAGGTAGAAGTCAACAGTTTATTGCCAGATTTGTGACCAGCATATTCATCACCTCCTTCCGCCACTATGGACTCCATAGAATCTGAAACAGCACCATTATCTGAAGAATTAGAAGGAGTCAAGACAAGAGATAACACTTGCGCAGAGTTTCCATTTTTGCCAGGTTTTAACAATGTGTTCAAATGCTGCTCTTCTGTCGGTTTTATAGCCAGGCGAGAGGCGCAAACAATAGGACCTTCTTCCTCTGAATCGCTCTCAACAACAAGTTTCCGCCGCTGCCTGTCCCTGTCTCCACTGCCTGTCATCGGGATGCCTGTCCCTGTCTTCACCACTAAACGCCTCTTTCGCGGTTGTGATGAACTTTCGCATCGAATAAACTCCTGGTCCTTCACATTCTGGTCATTCACCTCCCTCACAAGATCTAGGCTAAGACCTCCACCCGAACTCAAATCATCCTCCATTTTGGGTTCCGCCAGTTGGCTCTTAAGTTTGGGGCTTTCACTCTTTGCTGATATTGCATTCACATTGAGAGAAGCCACAGCAGTCTGGTGGTCAACAACCTTGCAAAGCTCCTGCACATTTTGTTTCTCACATCCTGAATCGAATGCCTCTAATGCTTTACCAGCATCCAGTTCTTCAACCTTTTTCTCAGGTTCCATGGGCATGTTTGTCTCCAAGTGTGTATTTCTATCTGCTTCCTTCTCTGGTTTCTTCTCTGATCTGCCTCCATCTTGTTCACTGGGAGCCTCGATGATTAATACATCCGAACACCTCCTACTCAACTGCTCATCAAGCTCATGATCCTTGGTGCCAGAAGAGCTTTTCAAAAGATCCACAAGCACAGCCTGTAAAATCTTGGCTTTGTAATCAGCCGCAGCTGCTTCAAACAACTTCCCACGAATGAAAGCCATAAGGCTAGGACTGACCTGCAGGTCTCCATCGAAATCGGTTCCCTGGAAATCTTGACCTGAATCACTCTTCTTTACCTGTTTACCCTTGCAAAAGTCAACCTCCTTATCCCCCGCATGAACCAAGCCCACCTGCTCACCTGCATTGCACTTATCTAGCTCCTTCACTTTCTTTTCCATAATTATCGTGGATTTGTCTTGCATGACATCCTGGCAACTAGGAACATTTACTCTTAACAGACAGCTTTCCACACCACGTTGGTAATCCATGGTATCATCATCTTTGGGCGCCTTCATAATCAAGGCAGTGGAGGAAGAGCCAGCAATTTCACTCTGATCTACAAAGGTCTCCGTTGGTGGATTGTCAACCGATCCTTGAACACAACTAGGGTTCGCGCCTGGAATCATGAGTTCTGTGGGAAGAGGTTTACATCCTGGCTCTACAATTGACATCGGTTGACTTGTAGTTGAAATGCCCGAGGTCAAAGAGGGCAAAGAAGAAGCACTCTCTACCTCTTTGCTCAAGGCGCCATCGGTTTGTGGCGATGAATTGGCCACTTGGCAACTGATTACAGGTTCTGTGTCAGTTGCTACCTGCTGAGATGAAGGCATATCTTTAAGTCGGGTCACAGGCAACCACAAACCGTCCTCCTTCCGATATACACTTGATCCCTCTACCAACTGTCCAGACGTAACCAGCCACTGTAATCTAGACAAGGAGCAACCACCCTGCTCCTTTCCCATTCCATCCTGATAATACCAAGTACCTTCTTGAATAGGCCTGCGAGGAGGTGTCCCTTTCAAAGTTACCAAACAACTATTAGACTCCTGGACCTTAACTGGCGTATCCTTGTGTTTCTTCTTCAGGCTGCCTCCTGACGAATCAAGAGCAGCAGTATATGCACTTTCAAGCCCAGGAACTCCTCCTGTCCTGGTGCACAGATGAGACTCCCCTGTAGTATTGGGTGGAGTTACAGGGGACTGGGAACCTGGATAATCCTTAAACTGCTCCCTGACCATTTGTGGCCGTTCAAACTCTTGAACTACCAATGACCTTACCTCATACAGAGGGCTACTCGGGTGATAAGGTTTACCATTCTCATGAAGGTCACCAGGGCCCAGTCTCTTAGTCCATTGCTCACAATTCTCCGGCCGATCAAATCTGTGCTTATCCCTCTCCAGAACCACGAGTTTTGAAGCTGGCTTTTCCTTATACAAAGGGAGAGGAACATCCCAAGGGCCATCGCCGCCTTCTTCATCAGAGCTTGTATCCACACTCCATGCATAAGGTCCTCCATTTGAGCGTATGACTTCAGTAGGCCTTTTTATCTGAACTTCTTCCTTTTTGCAGTCACCAACTTGTCCACCACCACTATCCATCTTCTTTGTCGTCACATCATCTTGCTTAGGTGGATGCACTAAAGAATCTAGACCATGTTGCTTGACAACAACAGCATTACTCTTGCGAATCATTAGGCTTTCTTCCTCCATTTTGTCTTCGACTTTCTGAGGCAAAACCCCGAGACTGCCTTTGTTTCCTGTGCTTGTTTTCCGGATGCTTACACTTTCCTTAATTAAAGATATTTTCCCATTCACAGCACCTGCCACCTTCTCAGGCTTGTCTCGGCCTTCCAGCCTTGCATTCCCTTTCACCTCTATCACCTTTTTCACATGATTTGAAGCCTTTGCTGGTTTAGAAGTACAACTGGAAGTGGTCAATGGCTTTGGCATGCCATTGGCTGTAACAAGCCGATTTTTGCCTGAAGCTAAAGCATTGGATGGGGACCGTGTTTGTGCTGAAGAAGTAGATGTTTGAGACTGGCTGTTAGACTCAGGACCCTTGCTTGTTACGTCTACCGCTCCTCCTTGGCCATCAGCAACTGCTGTCAGAATGGTTCCTAATAGTTTATCCTCGGGTGTGTCAACGCTGGCAGATGCAGTGTCAACTTCTCCCCTTGATGCAAAGGCAGGAAGCTCCAGCAAGAGAACACTCCCACAATAAAGGTCGCTTGGCCTAACGCACGAGTCTTGTTCTGCTGCAAGACGAGGGTCTACAGCCTGAATCGATGCCTGTATATCCCAGATATGCCTACCCCCATTGATGACCACCTTCCTTGTTTCGGGTCTTGGCTTATCAGGAGGGAGGGCAATGAGAAAGGGGTCCCCTTCAAGTTTCCAGTCTCCTCCGCGTAATGGCCACTTCCAGATCTCCTTCAAATTGTCCTCCTCCTGCAGAGTAGATGCTTTGTTTGTTGCCCCTTTCGTTTCTCCCATCCCTGGTTCTAACTGAAGGCTACTTTCACTTTTGACGAGCTCGTTATTGAGTTGCACAACTTCAATACTTTCACTGACGATTTTCTCATTGACTCCTTGATCTTCTTGATTAAACCCTGGCTCTTCACCACTTAAATCAGACAATACTCTCCAGGGCTCACCATATTCTCCAAACCCTCCATGACTTCGAGGTGAATCTGCACAACCGGTAAATACAAAGTGCATTCAGCCGACATTCACAATTACTCTCAGTCTTGTTCTACAGCTTCGCCACCAGTAAACACTGCATCCACACAAAGCTGAGACTGACAGAACCATGAACCTAAATAAAATCAAGGCAAGAAGAAAGAGATCTGCAGGTCAACGAGCACAGACACCCTCAAAAATAATTGTCGGCAGCAAAAGTACAGCATCAACAGGGCATACAGCGCGTTGAGCAGTCCTTCACTCACCTTCAGAAGCCAGTCCAAGCTCATATTCTTCATTAACTCGCCTGGAAGCAGTCCGAAGAGCCTCTGCCAGCATACCCCGGAGTGGCATTGAGTGGCAAGACTAGATGTATAAAGCAGCAGTTCAGTTGCATGATTTCAATATCAAAGATGAGGGATAAACAAAAGAGCTACAGAAAGCACAAAGAGGTGGCAAATCAAGTGACGTTGTCTCAAAGAAATGTGGGCAGGGACAAGGCGCGAACTCCAGTTGAGGCTAAACAAACGAGTCAAGCCAAACAAGATGAAACAAAAACAAGACGTAACAACAACGGCAAAAATCATACAAACTGATTTTCATTGGTTTGGTGAGGCTAGCCATCCTTCAGTAAGAATAATTAAGTGAGAGTTGAACTTATTCAACAAAGTTGACTAGCTTCAATGAATAACCTTAGAGATAGTCAATGCATTGAACGCGGAAGCTAATTGGCAACATTACAAGACTGCGTACACCCAAGGATGGCCTACATGGATTCATCTAAATTGGTACTCACCAAGAACAACCTCCTTCTCCTTCCCAAGGATCAATTCAAAACCTGCCATTAACTGCTCCACTCGCTCGTCAATTGATAAGCCATATGCATCCTCCTCGCCACCTTTTCCGCCTGACTCATCAGGCCCGGTCCCCAAAATGCCTTTTTTGCGGTCATCTTGTGAAAGGTTTCCCCTATCAGAGGTTCCACCTAAGCTTCTATCTGGCAAGAACTCTTGAAGAGGTGAAGGAATGGGAAAACCCAAAGATCCACCTCCAGGAGGGGCCCATAATGCTTGGGGAAAAGAATTAATATTTTCTTTGGCTACATCCCTGGTACCATTACTCCAAGGGTCTACTCTCCAGGCCGCATTCCCATTTAGTGAAGGTCCCTCTGGAGGTAAAGGATCTCTCTTCAACCCACCAGAAATATCCTTGTCCATCTCTCCATTGCTCCAAAAGTTTACAGCCCACTGAGCTGAATCCCCACCATGTGGTACAGGAAATTTGAGCAGCCCTGCAGATCCTTCCTGGGACATAACTTTACCACTCATACCAAAGGATAGAAGGCCCAGCTGGGAATGCTCATGGGGAACATTAAACGATGATGGCAAGCTACCATTTGCATCAACAGAAATATCTCCAGCAAACTTCCTGTGTTTGTCATTCCACCGGTCATGCGCCCATCCAACACGATCCTGTAAACTGTTTGATGATGTCAAGGCTGGAGCTCTCAGATGTCCTTGCCACTCCTTAAACGTGCCTACCTCATTATTCCAAGGTTCAAACGCCCAAGCTCCATGGCTATCCTGCACATTTCCAGCCAATGGCATCGCAGCCTCCCTCAGGCTCACAGGCACTTCTTTGGATCCTGCGTCGGCCCAGGGACCAAACATCCAGCCTCCACCTTCTCGCTGCGAACCAGAAGAAAAAGGTACGTCTGTCTTTGAGATGCTAACCCCACCTCGAGGCATACCTCTATTGCCAGAAGCCCATGGATCAAAATTCCAGGAAACATTATCCTTCAGCACCAGGTTTGAGGCTGTATTCTTCGCACCGTTAGACATAGGGCCAAGCTCAGCACCCGAACCGGAATGCAAATGGAAGAATGTATCATGCCTTCCATTGACCTGACATGGATCGGGCCCACTGTCCTTGTTGGAAAATGGATCGTCGGGTAAACTGTCAGCCAAAGCTGGCCGTTTGTCCAGGCATACCCCACCTGAAAGGAAACAAGTACACTGCTTTCCACTCAGTAAGAAATGACGAATAGAGTGATCATCCCACAGGTCACTCAACTGATTGACCTTAGTTAGACGGTCAGCTAAACGTACACTCTCATCATCACAGGGTGCATGTTATCAGTGATACAAGAGGATAACGTAAAAATGTGTAACTGGATTCATAAAAAAATAGCTTTCCTTGTAAAATGTTCAAGGGTGCATGTTATTAGTGATGCAAGAGGATATTGTGGAACTGTGTGACTGGTTGTAAAATGTTTGAAAACAACAAATAAAGCGGGCATACTAAAGAATGCCAATAAGTACATTGATAAAGCCAGTTAGTCATGAAGGATTCCATTATAGTACATAATTTACGTTCCAAACGGCGTCTTGACACAATCTACTTAAGTGACAATGGTAGCAATAGAAATAATTTCCAGAAACTGATTGAGCACGAACACCCATACACTGTGTGGAACTTGCAAGAAACAACTCCATGCCTTGATTGACAGAACACACAAGCCCAGCACTGTGTGAAACTGGCATCATCAAGTTTTTAACAACAACTCTGTCACTCGTTAACATGCATGATGCACAAGATACCACATACAGGTAGCAATAAGAGCCTCACTTGAAATCTACTTTCAAGCATAAAATGTCAAGTACTAAATTTTTATCCCGTTAGACCTTGCTATCAGTGTCCTAACAATGTCACAGCCCAAAAAAATATTGAAACTTAAGCTAGTGCCACAATTACAAAACCTTCCATCACACTGGAATGTGCCAGTAAGCAAGATGTTCTAAAAAACATCCTACAATAGAAGCCTAGAAATTGATAACTGACAACAATGAATGTCACGAACAGCTTTTTTAATGCAGAGAATCCTAGTCAGTGATACTGCTCAAAACTGAAATCCAACATAGAATGGAATCAGCGAAGAAGATAGAAAGGAGCAAATGGCTGTCCATTAAGCCATTTGCTCCTTTGACGCATAAATCTCACCTAAATCAGGGTAATTCTAAAAAAACCGGCTACTTGCCCCCCCCAGACTAGCAACTACACTTTAGCTCTAGCTATATACTAAAAAGTTTGCTGTTCATATAATTTTTTCAAGTCTCACAAAAGAAATTTAGGTCAATATGCTGCTTCAGTAATGTTTGGACCTTTGACAGTTACATGCTGAATAGGTGAAGTTCTAAATGAACATTACATCAGCAACATGCTCCTTCGCAGCAAAAAAAGTGTATTCAAAAGGACAATAACCTTACAATTACAGCGAAAATTTTATCTTCTTACAAACAAATTGTGGAAGATAAGCAGCAAAAAACTGCTGCATTTCGACCCTAATGAAAAACTTGCTTGCCTACAGCACAGCGGTCTTGTTCTTTTTCGTTATAGTGATCACAATTCACTGTAAACACACCATTATGGACACCCACAGATCTTTGCTTCAAAATTCTCATGGGCCGATGTCAGATATTTGTCAAAATACCTGCGTTTGGGCATTCTGACTGAAAATGACCGAGCCCACCACAGATGAAGCATGTCTTTGGGATCCTCCCACCGGATTCTCTAAAACTGCCATTCCTGCGACCATCGTACATCACCCTTCTGCAATCGCGAGCAAAATGACCGACTTGTCCACAGCTGTAACAGACATTGTTTCCCCCGCGAGATACTCCACCGACCAATGGCTTCCCTGGATGCTGTCCATGGGCAACAGGGGGCCTTGACCTCCCAAAAAACTGCGAACTGCCACAGGTTCTGCTATCCATCCTGAAACGTCCTTCATAAATTTTCCTTCAAAAAGATCACACCGTCTGCACATGTGACAAAAAGACCGAATTCTTCTGCAACTTTATGGGTGGAATTGAATGACACTTAACTGGGACTAAGCTGCATAATTCTCCAAGGATGCTAAGAGACAACGCTAATTACGCAAATCGCGGAGAAACAGTATACAACATAACAATCGAATGACAATAGTTTAACAATTGAATGACAATAGTTAAAACCCAAAGAATTCCGGACGTTGTTCCTTACATAACTCCTTGCAGGTGGTCAGGGATGATTGCTGGAGCTGGAACAGTAAATTGAATAGCAGCCTAAAACACGTAGTTCTGGAAAAAAAATATGAAAAATGCAAAAAAGATACAGTACCTACAAGATGCGTGATGATTTCCTCAAGGTACAATTGTTGCATCATGACATATAAATCTGCCGTTTCCTCATCCCTTCTCTTAGTCCCTGCATCAAACATCTCCGTGTAACCTCTCCATCATTGATGGAGATAAGGAGGCAAGGAATCGAAAACGAATATATTTGACAATTTCTGATGGGGTTACAAACAACTTAACAAAGGCGCCGGATGGCTTGGACTTTTTACACCAACATACAACTAGTACTACGCAAAACCTACCGTTACGATCAATAGTTTAGATGTGCGAACACACAATTGGAAACGCTATAATCCTGCGAATCGTACTGTATGCGTATTTAACTTGGAAATCCGTATATTACGCATATATAACGGGTTTACAGGGCGTCCAATTGTTTTCGCACATTTGAACTGTGGTATAGTTTGCGTGGGATTAGGGTTATCACACTACCGAAATTATAAATTTAGCCCTCTTTTTGAGGGTAATGGGCTAATGGCACAGTTTGATGAGAAGACGTACGTACTATTACCAAAAAATACTGTACGAACTGTACGATTTATCAAGTTTTCACCATAAAACAAAGTTAAGCTTCGATAGTGTAAAAAGTTAATAACCCCTATCAATGGACGGGAGGCACGCATCTTAACGCATTGACAAGTACTAATTTTTTGTTCGTTTTGTCATATTAGGATCCAAAAAAATTCTCCCGCCAGCTTTAAATTGTTTTCCCTCCTCTTTTCTGCCTTTCTCTCCTGCAGTTTCTCCAGCTAGATATTTAGGTCTAGTTCTCTGGATTTTTAGGTGTACTGTAGTTCTCTAGGTATTTAATTATTATTGGGTTTTCTTTATTAAAGGAATGGGTTGAACAGCCGGTTGTCTCATGTATCTGGTAGACTGCCTCTCACCTTTCCCTTTGTGATTACTTCTGGATCTGGGTGATAAAATCATATAAGTTGGAGAAGTTTCTCCTTACTGTGGCTATTCTCTTTTTTGTGTCATTCTGTCTTTTCCTCTCTTGTCTTTTCCTCTCTTGCAAGGGTGGATTGTGTTTGACAGGATACGCTAAGTTGGCAAGTACCTTGTGTAAAATAGTGTGGGTCTTTCTTTCCTCCTTTCTGGTTAGATCTTTTCTTTCAGCCCCTCGATGTCTCTTTTCCGTAGTGGTGAAAACTAGATTTCATCTGCAAAATATTTTTTGGCGTTTTGCATAACTTTGGTGGCTAACTGAGTACTGAACTTGGCATATATGGGCGGTATCGCTGCCCCAATATCTACCACCCCAATATCTTCTCATTGGATGAAGGTAGGGCATGGATGTACGTCTCGGGAACACGGACCACCAGAAGCTCCGAATGTCAAAATCGAAGATATGGATAATGTGGATGTAGAGGGACCCTCTAGTGACAAGACAGACGAAGGCATTAGGGTTGTGCCTGAAACTGAGTCAGAGGATCAGGGCTCACCGAAAAGACAAAGGGCGGCAGTATCGGAAAAGGAGCGAATGGTGTTGAAGGAAAAGCAGAAGGAAAGTTGGAGACAGGTGTTTGGTGGTACCTCAAAGACTAAAGTTCGGGCGGTAGGAGGTAGCGGTGAGGGTTTGGCGAGTGGAGGAAGTGTATTCCAACGAAAAAGATGTCCAGAGGGAGTCTCGATGTTTCCAAACCAGGATCAAAAGTTACCAAATGAGCCTATTTCATCAAAGAGACCCCGTGTGGTTGGAGATGTTTGTCCCGAAACTACGAATAAGGACCTCAGGAAAAAGTTATTTTCGCAAAGTGTTGAACCACCAGAAATTGTCTACCTGGATGATGATGACGATGACGATGATGCTGTACCCACTCCTGGAAAGATGGTTGACAAAGAGGAAAGCAAAAAGGAGACCCCCTCCTGGATCCTTAGGCGAGAGGAGGTGAAGGATGTTTCAGAAGGGTCGGTGAGTGAAGATGATGACGATGTGCAGATTTTGGATTCTAAGGAGGTCAACAAGTCTGCCCACCCTCCGACTCTTCAAAGAGAAGAAAACAATTCCGTCGAATCAAAGGAGGAGGGCAGTGGGGGCAATGATGGTTTGGAGGACGAGTCTGATGTGGAAGTTAGTGAGGCTGTAATACAGGAGGAGATTCGCCAGAAATGGGAGGAGGCAGCAGCTCGTCGCAAGCGTAAACAGGTCCATGGGCTTTCGGAAAAGGGTGGCCCTAGCAATGAGGGAGGCAATTCCGGGGGAAATGAATGTGGAAAGACGACTGGAACTTCAGTGGAAAAAGACGATGATGATGACGTGGAATCTGTATCACAAGCGAATTGCCGGCCTCACTTGAACCAGCCGGATGGAAATGGGGCAGCGGAAGATGGGCAGAAGAATCCGGAATGTTCTTACGGTGGAAAGGTTCCACAGCCCCATGCTTCTAGGGTATCACCGCCAGGTGTCGCATCAAATAGGTTTGCATTTGGTGTGACCCCAAGGCAAAAGGATAATGAGAATGCTTCAAAAGCCTTTGCATCAGTATCACCGCCAGCCATGGTACCGACTAGTGCTGCATGTGATGACTCCCACAAAAGACCTAGATCGTCGAATATGGCTCAAGTATACACCGAGATATCCATAAAGGATAGGGTCATTCCGGAAATGCCTTATGAAAGGACAGGCTTAACCAATGGAGGACAGGCTGAAGCACCCACTCCTCCCACCGAGAGAGCTGTGGAAGTTTATCCAAGTTCGGATGAAAGAAAAGTTTTTCCTGCAAGAGACGGAAGCGGTTACAGCAATGGAGAAGTTGGTGAGAATAATAAAGCAGGTCATGGAGCCGAGCGAAAGGGCAAGGGACTGACAACATTAGAGACAAATGTACAATGTCAGGATGAACTAAAGGGTGCCAGGGAGCGCATGAAAGAGAGCCATGAATTCCAGCGTGCTGATGAAGAGGAATGGAGACGGAGAAAGGAAGAATTGCAGCGCCAGGTAGGGTACCAATTTCTCTTTCTCCTCCAATTCATAACAGGGAAAGGGACAGCTGTCAAAAATGTAAACATGTTCTGTAGACTGGCTATAGTTCCCCTGCAATGTGTGTCAAGTTTGTTGTGTCTGTCTCTTTCTGTTGGTTTTCAAGGGTCAAGGAGGTGTAACGAGTGACAGTTTGGCAGTGAGTGACGAGATTTATGCTTCTTTGATCGGTTGCATTCACATCACCACCTGTATTTACCTTACCGCTTGTATTCACATTACCACTTGATTACATTACCACTCACTTTTTGTGGCAATGATGGTGTCTCCTGGTCTTTGCCCTGTCTGGTGTTGCTGATGGGAAAGATTTCTTGGTTGTGGACGGTGTGTATGGGCAGGCCTTGGAAGCGCAAAGACTGCGACAGCGTAAGAGGGCGGAGGAGAGTAAAAAGCTGGAGATAGAGGCCAAACAGCGACAACGGGTGGAAGATTTTCGGACTCGGCAACTCCTGGTAAGCAACGGGGCTTAATCTTGTGAAGCTTTTGGTCTTTTAGCAACATAATGGACTGGAACAAGGTTTAGGCTTGTCCCTCAAGCCTTGATGGTACACGAGCATGAAGAAATCTTTAGGCTGGGGTATGTTTTAGTGCTATTAATTTTAATCTAGGTCTGAACGACTTGGACCATTTTCAAACGCTTACTAGATAAATGTTTGCATTGGCCCTTTTTCCGCTATTTTACTTTTTAGGGGAAAAAAATACTGGCACCAAATAAGTGTTATTAACGCTAATAGGGCTTCACATGTAGCAGTGAAACGTTTAATTTAGGATTACAATCGACCTGGCCTGACTTTAGCAATTATGTCTGGTGTAGATATTTCCATTCACACTCATGCTTTATCCCTGAAAATGGAGAACATGTTCATCAAGGCCTTGTTTGTTTAGCCTGTCAGCACAGTGGAAAGTTAAGGCCTCATACATTTTCTCGTTTTATTTCTACACATACTTTTGGTCTTATGTAGTTTATGTTATGTACTTAAACCCGGTTTATCCACTTAACTTTCTAGTTTTGGTGGAATTCTTTGTGGAAACTCCTGTAGTTCAGCACAAATAAAATGGTATTGGTGGAGTTATTTTTTTGCAACAGCAGGATGGAGCATGGGTCCGGCAGATTAGGCTCTTATGTTTATGTAGGAAGGTTAGTGGACAAGCTCGTTACTCTTCATTGAGGTACTTGTAGGCATACTCCCATTCATGAGCTGCCAAAATTTGCATACTGGACTGTTTATCAGAAATTAACATTAACATGCCTGGCAAGGTTAGTTGAAAGAAATATATGTTAAAAAATAAAAAATATATTTATGCTGTATATATATACATACATGTAAATATATGTGTGTGACATTTTTCAGCATCTGTGTGGTATTAGACACAGGATGTCCTGATAATTTTTTAGTAGACATTGCTGCCATACAAACGTTGCAGTCACCGGAAGGAAAGTTATTGATGAGATTTTCTTTGACATCTTTTACCATGGAAATTGTGTACTTATGAACCGGTTCTTGCCTGGTACTACATAGTAGTGGGTGGCACAATATGGACAAACACTGTTGTATGGAAGGTTGGTAAGGTCTTGGTTTTAATCAGTGAAATCTGTGTTATGCAAGGTGTTATTGTCTAGAACATATTCTATGCACAATGTGCTCTAGAGCTAGTGTCTGTGCGGTACTCTAATATACGCCCAAGGAACGACCATGCTGTTGTGCAGTGTCCTTGTGAATAGAAGGTCAGTTGGCTGTAAATTGATCACTGTTGAAGTTCTGTTGTTTGCATGGAATATTTTTTGACATCAAAAGTTTTTTAAAAAGTTATATGACATACAACATGGCTTTTGGAACCTTAGACGCCACATTGGGCCATTGAATTTATACATCCACGGCTCTGCTAGGTCTCAGACGCTTTTGTAGAGTTTACCTAAAAAGGCTACATGTCATTCAAAATTTTGAGTTATGAGATGGTCAATTGATAGACAATTCATGCACTCGAGACCTTATAAAAACTTGCATGTCTGGATTGTGTGAATCAATTGCACACACAAATTCGTTGCACTGAATGCGGAAGCATTTTCATTCACCGCTTCGATTGGGCAAACGCGCGGGTATTTTTGGAGCAATAGCGTCAATGGTCTAATTGAGGATGTCTTCCTCTTGCTAAAGCTCATGTGCAATTAGTAGAGTTTCACACATATATATATATATATATATATATATATATATATATATATATATATATATATATATATATATATATATATATATATATATATATATATATATATATATATATTCTCGGTGTAATTTTGTCAACGATGGTATTCAATAATTATAGCAAAAATAATAAGGACAAGAAAGTTGCTGGAAGTTTCGATTACGGGTTCTAAAATGTGGTCCTTATTGGGATTGAGTGCCAATGGAACAAAATGATGAGCAGATTGTTGTACTTTGTGCAGTTGCAGAAATTAGATTTTGGGATGATTTTGCGAAAAAAATTGTAGACGAGACTTTGAGCGGCGAAATATTCACTGCCTTTCTCGTCCAGTGTCAGCCATCAGCTGCATTGCATCAGATTTTTTACGTACTATAGTTTGTAGTGCCCTTGGTATTTTTTTTGTATCAATTTGTTCTTATTGGTTATCGCCAATAAATTAGCTTATCTTGCTATTAGTGGTCAACGGGATAGTTATTGGGACATTGTAGTGATTAACCATTACAAATATTATTACTTCCAACTATTGGTAATTAATACTGCATGAAATGCTTGCTGTCAGCACTCTGGTGGCTGGAACAGGATGGTTTGAGCACATTCTGGACATTAGTAGTGCAAACAAATTGACTAACTGACAGACTGGCAGCTGTTATTGCTAGCAGTGTCTCATGAGTGGTGCACATGTACGATGTGCAGGATGAGAGCACCATGGGCCTCAAGGAACAAGAGCGAGGGCGGATTCTCCCTCGTCTGGAATGTCTAGCAAGGAGCTGCTGCGATATGGCCTCGCTTTTACGCAAACTGGACGTCGCTATTGAGGGTGGCAACAACCCCACGAGTGCTCAAGTATGCATATTTTGTCTATTGTGCAGTCTGTGTGTCAATTTACGGTTTTTGGTTATAGATTGTAAATCTTCTATTATTGTATAGTGGCACAGTGGAGCACACGTCGGGTTTGGGTAAAAAACCTTCAAATCATCTCGCTGAAGTTAGTTTGTCGCTGTGAGTTCAGGTACAGGCTGCTTTCAAAAAGGCATGTCTGAAATTTCATCCCGACCGAGCCGCTAAGTATGCGAAGGGGGATGTACGTAGACTGGTAGAAGCTGAGGAAGCATTTAAAATCATTAACACACTCAAGGCAACTCTTCCCTTAGTGGCTGGATATAATCACCAGGGCTTGTTCCGTTGAACGCAGTACATGTACATAGACTGAGGCCGAGGTGAGGTTTCCACCTGGAAACAGAAGATGACAAGTTCAAGTTGTTTCCTTCACCGCCGTATTCCTCCCAGGCGGGCATCTTTGTGACGGTGGAAACTTTTT
>JBBHKE010000943.1:139549-400869 GCA_037447655.1 Zygnema cylindricum
CTTTGGTCCTCGCCTTTATCGTAAGTTGTGTTATGGGCTTTTCATGTGATCTTTTTAGATCGCTACTTTGGTCGGTGACTGTCCGATCGTCCGAATCTGACGGTGAAAATAATAAATTTGGTCTGAATGTTTTAATTGGTCCAATTTTTGGTCCGAATGTTTTAATTGGTCTGAATACGTCCCCGATTACAATATGGCTCTTAAGGTCATATTGTATGTTTTGCATACAATAGACATATTGTATGGGCCTACTTTCACCTTACTTTTGAACCATGCTACAAACCTATCAACCCCATAATAAACACATGCAGATGTACAGTCTCGTACTCTCGTGGAACTCAAGACCCCTCGTGGCTGTTCACATGGTACTGTAGTTACTTTCTCATGAACGTTAAAGTTCTTTCATGAAACGTTGACTAAGGGTGAAGTTCCATCAAGCGAAAAGTGGCGTTTCTAACAAAAATCCGCGACACTCCGTACCAGATCGTACCGCCTATTTTGTTTTTATACAAAAACCAACATTACAAAAAATCTTGTCGATACTCTCCGGAGGTCTTGGAGGTAATACTGGCCGTCGGATGTTCATCTTCGACGAGTTCGCTTCAATTTTCTCTGTTAGACTCAACTCACCTCGACGAGGTGGGTTGGCATACACAGATAAAAAAATGTGACACGGTGGACAATTAAGCTACGTGTCATGATGGAAAACCAACGAAAAATCTTAAGATTTGCACATGACACGCGGTTTCTAAAATATAACAGAAAATAAAAACGATATTTCGTAACACTCCCTCGTCACGCTATTTTTGGTAACTTTTGTTCGTCACACTATTTCTCTCAAAGGACTTTCGTTTGTTCGAAAGCTGAAACCCTAAAAAATGAGCTGGCGTAGCGTCTACAAAAAATATAAAATATTTGTCAAAAGTATAAAATATTTGTCGTATTATTACTTCGTACGCAGGTACACAGTACGCAAGTCAAGATTTGAAGTTAAGTTTGTCGGTGCTAAAAATCTGAAAGATATTCAATATCGGATCGTAGCTTGCGTGGCGCTAGTCAATTTAAAACACGTGGCTTACAACTCTACGTGATGGAACTTCGACTCAGGGTGAGGTTCCATTAGGGAAAATATGCCGTTGTTTACAGAAAACCGTACTGT
This sequence comes from Zygnema cylindricum, assembly GCA_037447655.1. Lineage (NCBI taxonomy): Eukaryota > Viridiplantae > Streptophyta > Zygnematophyceae > Zygnematales > Zygnemataceae > Zygnema > Zygnema cylindricum. The sequence goes on from JBBHKE010000943.1 coordinate 140,709, forward strand.
TTCGTACAGTGCCGTACCAAAAAAAAAATTGTCAGAAAAACAAGCCTACTGAATGAGGGATTTGATTCTCCACGTTTATGGGCGTAAACATGGACCGTCGGATGCATAATCGGATACGCCATCGTCTGACACTTTCAGTTCGCAACAAGTGACCCGGAGTAGGTCAATTTTTAGAGCCTGAACGAATAGCATTGTGCCTCGTGGAAAAGTGAACAAATATCCACGACGACCGCGCGACCAGGTGGGTACACGTCGCATATGACATGTGCCTTCCGCCAGGGAGGATGCGAGGCCACCGGAAGCCGCAAGAAAATCTTTGACGGAGGATATTGTTTCACGCTTCTGTTGCCATCCACTAACCATTCTGACATTTTCGTACGCTTTTACAAATCTTAATTTTCGCCCGCCCGTACAGATTTTATTCATACGCCGTACGAGTCAATTTTTTACCTTCGTTGGTAAAACTCTGTGGTCACAATTTGTCGTCAGAGATTCTGTAAAGATTACCAGAATCGCATTCATAAATAACGTGGACCAATCAAAATGTGATACGCGAAAAAAATGTCGGTTACTGACCCGACACAATGGAACGGTCGCTTCAGTAAACGAATTTTTGACGTTTACTGAGACCGCCTAATGGAACAACGCTCTCAATCGACCCGGTCTGTAGAGTTTGCCGTACAATTACAGAAACGTATGATGGAACTTCACCCTAAAATGTTTAGTTACTACGTGGTGAAAAAACATCAACACTATTAGCGATAGATCATCCACCGTATATCATTATAGCTTCAATGTTTTTAGCCCATCTTTGACAAAGTCGTCTTTTGTCGTGCACACTTTGTTAATTTGACGCCTCTAAAGGTAAGGGCGTTACCCTATTGGCGGTCTGCAAACGGAATTGTGCAAAAGGAAAAGTTGATTAGGCCAAGAAACCGTCGATGCTAATTATCAGCAGGCCGTACTATCTGCTGTCTTGGACATTGCTGCTGTGGTCTGTAGGAAGCCAGTCTTCCAGTTGTTTGCAAGTGCCACGGAAGGTCGGAGACTTACGCCATGGCCGTGGAGGATCTTGTGCTGGATGCCAGCATGTTCGTAGACCTGCTTGGACGTTTGGTTGGAGAGGCAAAGTATTTGCAGGTAGGAGGGAGGGGAAGGAGAGGGAGGGAGGCAGGCAGAAATGGGAAGAGGGAGCGGAAGGGAGAGGAGGGATTTGGGAACCGAATTGTTGGTGACAATTCATTTAACGGAAAGGCTTTTTGCTGACACGAAGGAGATAGCATTTATTCCTAGAGTCGACTAAACTACGGTATTTTTGTCCTCTCTGTCTGCTCAAATAATGAGGGAAACAATTTGTCCTGAGTGTACCTATTTGTAATGATTTTTTGCGAGCGACTTTATTTTGTGTTCATTGGAATGCCAAATGATGAAACGCAGTCCTTAGGAAACCTGATAAGTATGCAACTCAGATGGCATGGATTACTATTATTTGCCCTTTTTTGTCATGTGTCAACAATGGCACACTCATTTGATAGTGTAAGCTGTTCTATTTTTCTAGTGTATTTCGAAGTATTCCGCAGTGTTCTGGTGTTTTTTTATTGACAATTCTTGTACAACTGGGAAATGTGCCCGTTCCTTGAATTTTTGCGATGCAGGAGATTGGCCTCTCAAAGAATCAGGAAAAAAAATCATTCTACACTTCTCCGTCCCGGTCTGTTTTTGCCACACTTCAGATTAGTGTATAAGCATACTGTAGAATCAAACATTTTTCGTGCAGTCAAGGGCGTTTAACCCCGTGATCGACCGTTGGATTTTCTTTCTGAGGCAAGCAATCGAAAGGAAATGGTCTTCACTTTTGATTTTGATGTCAGATTGAAAATCGGAAAATTGTGTGATGTGAAAAAGTACTTTTGACTGCCCAAAAAATGTTTAACTCTAAGAACAATGGGCTTATCACATGGACAAATCTGTATCCATATCACCTGCATTGTAGTGTTATTCAAATTAGAATCAATACTGGATTTTTTTTGGCAGTAAAGCAATCAGCGGTGCAATTTCTGAACACCTGCAAGTGAACTGGATGTGAAGGATATTAGAAGTTTCAAGTTTTTACCGAATATTTCTGTCATTTTGGAGAATATACGTCTTTGACACAAGTAGACTTTTCTGACAAGAGTATTTTATGTTTCAGAAATGTTAATGTTGTCCAACATATTCTTGTTTTAAAGTTTGTGGGTGTTACCAGTTTTCACATAGGTCCTTTATTCTGTTACATGAAATAGTGTAGACTGGACTTTTTATGTTACAATTAAATTTTCAGGTTTCGTGGATAAGTGATTCGTGATGATATGCCGGTTAATTTTGAAATTTCTAAAATGGAGATTAGCATGGAGGAGTTTATGTTGTGTGATCATGTGTAATCAATATAGTGAGATTCATTAAATTTTGTAGCGGATGTCGCCTAACTTTAAGCAGTTGTGTTTTTTAAATGTTACTTTGGCCATATTCAGTTGACCAATTTCGTTATCCTGTCTGTATTATGATGTACTTGGATGTAACCACAGTGACTCTAGGATTTCCTTAAGCTCTCAAGGTTACCAGTTTCTATCTTCAGTTTTTTTCTCTTTTAATTTTTCATATTGGAAGTTACATCAAGTGTGCGTTTTTTACAAATTAGTTGTTGAAATTGAGTTCTCTTGTACCTTTGTCGCATCTCAGCGCGAAAGCATTATCACTTACTTCTCCAAAATAATGTAACAAAGGAATATTTTTGTAATCCCTATGACCATTTGCTCAGCAACTGAATTGCCAAAGAATTACGCATCTCCAAACAATTTTGTGTTTTCTGTTAAATTGAAAAACCTCTTAAGGATTCTTTGCGCTCTAGAGGCAATTGTTTTGCTTGATTTCATATTTTATGTTTTTTTCTTCTATGTATTACAGAATAAGTTTCCAGAACATGTGCCTCGAGAGGACAGAGCCGTCCGACATGTTCTAGATGTGCTACAGCCACTAAGGTGCTTTTCCACCAATATCATTCTAATCAACACAATCATGTCCTAAGAAAAAGAAGAGGTCGAGATTTTGCTGCTGCAATCTGTGATTTCTCCTTTTTAGACAGATTATTCAGCGGTAGTATTAACGTCACCCTTGTAGGTGCGCGTTCTTTTTTAACAAAACTTAAGAATCATTGAAGGAATAGGTAGCATGGATCAAGCGGGTTCTTGATGATACCTTACTGGTTTATCTCTATCCTTCCTAGTTTGTTTTCATGTTTATATTCACATTTTTTCACTGTGGTCAACTCTTGATTGCTTAGTTCATAGCAGCGGTTCTGATAGTGGTCTTGTTTTTTGCAGCGAAGAGGAGGGTGGCCCTCTGAAGATTCGCCATATTTCATATACAGAAGGTAGAGGCAATCTTATACTGGAGTACCCTGGAACAGAGCCTGGAAAAATCCTCAGTTTTGTAGGTTGCCACATGGACGTCGTAACAGCCAATCCTGAGGACTGGGTAAGCCTTTCAGTTTTTTGAATACATGTCAAATTTAGCCATGTTTTTACACTACTGCACGCAAAATATCAGTTAACGTAGAAATTTAACTGATTGGATGTGTGAAGTGCAGGAATATGACCCGTTTAGTCTCAGTGTGGAGGGGGATAAGCTTCGAGGCCGTGGCACAACTGACTGTTTGGGACATGTGGCTCTCGTTACGGACCTTTTCCGTCAACTGGCAGTTTCAAAACCGTCTCTTAAGTCGACTGTTGTGGCTGTGTTTATAGCTAACGAAGAGGATTCTTCGCAGCCTGGTGTTGGAGTGGATGCATTAGTCAAGGAAGGGCTCCTCGATCACCTCAAGGAGGGACCTTTGTGAGCATTTAAGCCCTTGATTAACAGTACTAGGTTTTGTGGCCATTGGAGTTACTAAATTATTAGCATTAAGCGGTATTTGATGTTAACGACACTTCCTTATGGTTAGGTGATGTGGCTCATTTTGGGCCAAACTTATAACTAGTGCTATTAAAGCTACGTCATAGTTTCTGGTCAAAAAATCTGCAAGCAAATTAAAATTGCAGTAATCTGTAGACTTTCAAGTCTAGCTGTGATCTCTGTAGGCTTTGAAGTTTGCGAAAAGATTTGATCTCAAGGCCTTCGTGAGAGTTATAAAGTTGGTAAATATGCCAACCAATATGTAAAAACCTATGTTTATTACTCATACTGGTCATGGTAATACTGTAATTGGTGTATGGGGCTCTGACATTTCGGAGGTGCTTCCATGTTTCAGGTTTTGGGTCGACACAGCCGACAAGCAGCCCTGTATCGGCACCGGAGGCATGGCCGCATGGAAATTACAAGCAACAGGGAAACTGTTCCACAGTGGCCTGCCTCACAAGGTTTGTCCCCTCCCCTCCCCCCTCTCCCTCACTTCTCTCTCGCTCTTGGTCTCCCTCTCCATCCCCCTCTCTCTCCCCCTCCCCTCTCTCACTTGAATACTTTGACAAGGCCTTCGCTCGTTCCTATTGGACGGTATGTGTTTCAGGCTATCAATCCGATTGAGCTTGCTATGGATGGCCTTTCTGAGATTCAACGACGCTTTTATGACGAGTTCCCGGCACACAAAGAGGAGGAACGTTATGGATTCGCCACTCCATCGACTTTGAAACCCACCCAATGGAGCTGTGAGGATCATTTTGCTATTTGTGAAAGTTCCAGACTGTCATGACATGATATAACTTCATTTTTTGGAACTTCATTCATGTCCTTGGTAATCAGTTTTGGTTATTGTGTCTGTCCACTATTGAAGGCTTAGGAGCTGTTGGTTATGTCTGGGCACTTGGGGATCAGATCCGGGCGGTAGTATTAACCAAATTCCTGGAGAGTGTACCATTTCAGGAGACGTAAGGTAAGGCTTTTTTTTTTCATATGTTCCTTAACAGCTTCGTTTTTGTACGTTGTATCGTCGTAAGAATTGGGATTTTTGTTTTGTTTTTGTTATTCTACACACTTTACTGATTTTATTGGGGCATTGTTGGGTTCTTGCAGAATCACGCCATTTTACAGGTAACTCAATATCTCTATGCTTTAGTTTTCTTTTTTCAATTGTAACAAATTATTGTTGTCATCCGCTTCATCGTCATTTTTATGAAGTGTTTTTGTCCACAAAAATCTGTTTCAGGCTGTTATGGTCTTTGAACAGCAGTTGAGAATTTGGGGCAATTTGTCGTATCGTTATTAGGACAGTCATTCTTTCTTTTTTCAACTTGAATCGGTGGTTTTAACATCACTTCTTTATATGTTTTTCTTTGTCACAGTACTACAGAAGTTGTGTCTGCAATAAAGGGATATGTTGAGGACATAAACAATAATATCGAATCTCTTGCCTCACATGGACCATGTTCCAAATACGTTTTGCCTGAGGAAGGTCTTAAAGGAAGGTAAGCTCCATTCTGAAGACTGTAAAGAACCTCCATTTTTTTTTTATATGTATTGGACTGCCAAATATTTACCTTAAACGTTTCTGAAGCTTTTTTCTTTTGGAGAGGGTGTCGAAATTTGTCAACATGTTATGATTCTCAGTACAACTGGTTATGAAAACGAACCGTGTGTGAAAACAATTGTTTGTGATTCTTAAAATATATTGTAGAATGTTTTATGAAACCAAACTTTTAATGAAAGCAGGGGTTGGTGGGACCGGGCCGGTTTGGTGCAGATTGACTATTGAATTTGAAAAAACAATGATGTCAGGGGTAGCATGTAATCTTGATTCGCCGGGTTTTCATGCATTGTGTGATGCGACAGAAGCAGTTATTGGTCATGTGAAACCGTATTCGATTACGGGATCATTGCCATGTATCCGAGAACTCCAGGTCTGGATGCATATTGGTTCTGTTAAAGCTTATACTTCCAACAGATCCCCTCCTGTCACAAATAATCAAACATTGAACAACAATTTTTTGATTATGGGTTTGTTTTTGTATACACGTGTATTCTAAAGCCTCCTTTAACATTCATACAAGGAACAAGGCACGATGTAACATTTACAGCGTTTCTTCAAACAGTTAAAGGGAATATTTTACCTACAAATGACAACTTCCTTCGAATGGGCTAAAATCCTATGTCAAATTGGTGGATCCGATATGATGCTCAAAAAGTGTGCCTAACCAAGTTAGTTAACAACAGAACATAGTCCTTCTGAAGTACGCCGTGAATCACTATTAGCGTCAATAGCATTAATCTGGTCCCGGTAGTTTTTGCCCTCTGACCACAAAATAATGTTGTTAATGCATTTTGTTTTTTTCTTAACGCTAATTCTTTTAGCTGTTCAAAAGCGTCCACGTCAATTGAGTTCTTAATTCTATTTTATGATGTTGGGTCAAAAGCACACTGGGTCGAATTCGAGTGATCAACTGATGGGCGGTGTAGTTCCCCACTAATTCCCACTTCCGGATATTTTATTTGCAGGATGCCGGCTTCGATGTGCAAACAGTGGGATACGGTATGATTTTCATTCCTTCCTTCCTCTATTTTTCGTTGTCACCTTTTGATTGTTGTGTGAAGGTGCATATACATGATTGCCCTACCACTCGTTAGTCATATCTGTGCACTTTTGGTTTTTTGTTCCCACTAGTAAATCAACGCCCGTTACACGGGCATGTACCTGTCCAGTTTATCATGCCCGTACTGCGGACGCACGGCAACGTCACGTTGTGCCAGCGGTACGGCGGTCTGTACCGCTGACGCACGGCAGCGTCACGTTGTGCCAGCGGTACGGCGGTCTGTACCGCTGACGCACGGCAACGTCACATTGTGCCAGCGGTACGGCGGTCCGTACTGCGGACGATCGCACGGCGTCCGCACGGCAACGTTACACTACATTGTGCCAGCTGTCTGGCGGTCTGTACACCGACGGTTGGCAACGTTATATTACGTTAGTGGTACGGCAGTCTGTACACCGACGGTTGGCAATGTCATATTACGCCAGCCGTACGGCAGTATGTACAGCGACCGCTGGCAAGCGTAGAATTATGCCACCCGGCGGCAGCGTGTAATTATGCCAGCCGGCGGCAGCGTATAATTATGGCATCGTAAAGTTATGCTGCTGGCGGCATCGTAGAAAATTGCCAGCCGGCGGCAGCGTAGAAAATTGCCAGCAGGTGGCAGCGTAGAAAATTGCCAGCGGCCGGCAACGTAGAAAATTGCCAGCCGGCGGCAGCGTAGAAAATTGCCAGCCGGTGGCAGCGTAGAAAATTGCCAGCGGCCAGCAACGTAGAAAATTGTCACCCGGCGGCAGCGTAGAAAATTGCCAGCCGGTGGCAACGTAGAAAATTGCCAGCCGGCGGCAGCGTAGAAAATTGCCAGCGGCCAGCAACGTAGAAAATTGCCAGCCGGCGGCAGCGTAGAAAATTGCCAGCCGGTGGCAACGTAGGAAATTGCCAGCCGGCGGCAGTGTAGAAAATTGCCAGGAGGTGGCAGCGTAGAAAATTGCCAGCGGCCGGCAACGTAGAAAATTGCCAGCCGGCGGCAGCGTAGAAAATTGCCAGCCGGTGGCAGCGTAGAAAATTGCCAGCGGCCAGCAACGTAGAAAATTGCCAGCCGGCGGCAGCGTAGAAAATTGCCAGCGGGGGGGCAGCAGCGTAGAATTATGCCAACTGTCGGCAGCGTAGAATTACGCCAACTGTCGACAGCGTAGAATCTCGCCATCCGGCGGCAGCGTAGAATTATGCTGGCCGGCGGCAGCGTAGAATTATGCTGGCCGGCGGCAGCGTAGAATTATGCCAGCAGGCGGGCGGCAGCGTAGAATTGTGCCACGGTACAGCGGTCTGTACCGCGACGGGCGGCAGCGCTACATTGTGCCCGTGGTACGACCGTCCGTACTGCGTGTGACAGAAAAAAATCGCGTGTGACAGAAAAAAATCGAGACAGACACAGCGCCTATATAAGGGTTTCCCCGAAGGCGAACAACGTTCTCTTATTTATATACTGATGATAGTTATAGATGTAGCAAGTGACACTACAAATTGTTACAAATTACAAACAGAACATCTTGTGTTTTGATGTACTCTGATTTTTTGTCGTTTTGGTCCAGGTCTCATGTCGACATATCATGCAAGAAACGAATATTGTCTGCTTTCGGATTTCAAAGATGGTTTCCGTGTGCTTGCTCGCATCATCAGCAAGCTTGGAAATTGATTCGACTCGTTGGAGTTAATATATTTGCCCAATTTACGAGCGATTTGCTACTACTAGTCTCCTCATCTTCCTGGGATCATTTAGCACGGGGAAGTTGATTACAGGAAAAGTTTGCGTACTTCATGCGTTTCTGTAATATTTCCCGACTTTTACATATCTACTACGTTCTATGTTCTAAGTGACGTGACTTTCGCTGACAGGGCTTGTTTAGTAATGGCCGGTTGCCATTTGTAATCTAGGTTCATCTTCAATGTACATATGGAGAGTAGTAAATGTAAATGTTGCAGTTGTTGTTCTTGTTGTTGTTATTGTTGCAAATGGTGTTTTTGCAATACATAAATGCTTATGTTTTCAGAGCTATAGTTATGATGAGTCTGTGGGCAGCATTACAGCATCGACTGTGGAAGTGCAGTTGGAATCGCTTTTGTGATTATTCTCTTTAAATAAAAGCTTTGAAACTTGCATCCGACATTTTTGGAAAAATGGGCAGTCAAGCTTTGTTGTATTTTGTTTAGTTTTTTACACGTTGATAACTTCAAGCATTCATAGAATCAACCTCTACTAGAACAAGATATCGTAAAGCCCAAAATGGTTCTAATCAGAGAACTGGGAAGTGTGCTTCAGGAGCTTAGAGCTTAATACATGCATAGTTGGTTTTCTCTTTATTATTAAGTAGCAATAATCCTGCAAATTAATAGAATTTCGATGAAGAAGATACAGGGGTATATATAACATTGTGTTTGCAGATTCCTAGTTCAAAACCTACATCATAGTCATGTACATGTAGCAATGTTTGCTATTTGCAAGCAAGTTTCTCTTCATTGCAATATTTGCGACATTTAGTGTGGCATCCTCCTGATACCCGCATTTGATGCGAAGAACATGTCTCCGCCACGATCGTCAAAGCTTGCAAGCAGGCCACACGGACTACCAACAGATACCGACATTTTACATATTACTGAAAACTTTTTATAGCCTCCTTTATAGCCGGCATTCCTTCTCTCAACGCCTTCCATTGTTCCACCGAAAGACTAATACCTGGATAAGCAAGCACGTCCATCAAAACATGCGAAAAATTGCTGTGAGTTAGAAAACTATTTAAAAAAACACATCGCAGAATGCTTCGTGACAAATGGGAAATGTGACACAGCTTCAAGTGAGACATAACAAAGAAGACACTCCCTGAAATTTGCAACTCGTGAAGGTCTGTCTTCTCTTCTTTTCTACGCCTCACAACAAACACAAAGGTGTACAGAAAAATCCAAGAGTCTCTTATACTGAAGCACAAACAAGAGCTGGGTGATACAGGATGAATCCTATATTTTTGTGACACCAGAAAAAAGCATTCAGGAGTCGCATCACAAGTTCTTAGAATTGAGGCGGCACCTTTCGACGTCGGTAGCATTTCTCCATTCTTTTCGTAATAATCTCGTATGGACACCAGCAACTTCCCTCTGAAGTTGCTGATAGACACCTTCCTTTTACCTGACAACTGTCACACATCAATAGAACAAGCCACAAGCAATTAACCTCAGCTGGAACTGGAACTGAAACTGAAACTGGACCTTACAAATGAACCCAAAATCCAGAAAACCGATAAAATTTGGCAGTGGCGTGAAGGTTTACAACCTCTAATGATAAAACTCTTTTGTTGTCCTGCTTAAATTGATTTCACATTCACATCGTAATTCTCCGGACGTGAAGGACGGTGTTGTGATTAACCTTTCTAGTTCCGCGCATTCGATGAGCATCATTCGCAGGAAAGTTGCCCATCATCATTAGTCGCAAACCGTATATTTTCGAAAAGCTCATTTAACTGGGCAACTCATAAACTAGCCCATAATTACAGACGCTGGGTCCCAATAGGTTCTGCTTTTGATACCGGGATATGTGGTCAATAGGTTGCCCAAACTAGAGATATTTTCAAAAATGCACACTAACTAATGTGGCCTACAATACTCACAAGAGACAAAGTGTGGACCACAAGCGTCCAACTAGTCCTAATCATGCGTACATGAATAGTGTGAACCCGTACTAGTAGTGTCCCTTCCACTAAACCGTACTTAGTTAGGACTAGATGCGAGTAAAGGCGGGTCGCCACATAATATAGTCTGGACAACCCATATTGAATACTATCAAGAAAATTGCATAAACAAAAAGTTCCTGCATACACAAAAAAAAATTCCGCAATGAATTGACATGGATGTCCCCTCAGACTGTTCCCCACTCATCGCTATTTCAGAGTACGATAAAGATTAGTGTTGATCCTAATCTTCAGGCTAGTGATGAGGAAAGACGCCATCCACCCCTTTAATTAGTGTTACTAACACAAAATAAAAAATTTGGGCCAAAGAAAAGGACAACCGAATTAGACTTAAAAACTCTAATGAGAAAGAGTACACAACTTATGGGCATGGTGCATCAAACCAGGTCATGTAGGCACATAAGTAAAACAGTTTTCCAATCCTACCTTAATTAGTGTGGACTCAGCTAGAGGACTCGCTTTTAGAGATAGTGACACTCATTCAGTCACGGACTTTTTTGTTCCTTGAACACAAATCAGTGTTTTCTGTACTAATATTTTCTTCTTAACACTTTTTTGTTTTGCAGTGCACAATTGTTCACATCAGTCAGACCAAAAATGTATTTATTACCATTATACAGTCCTCATACTAATTATTTCACATTAATAGCACAAATAGTGATTGGAAAGTACTGATTCAATATAATTCGAATTTCCTGTAAAGAAAGCACCAGTTATACCAAAAATGCAGTGAGGGCGATCCCAAGAGATGATGAGAGACTAAGGTACAGTCGGTGAAAATTGACACTTTGTGAATTTTAATGACATGGTTGGCAAACGCTAATGGCAAAAAACAGGAGAGAATAAAAAAATAGCCGCTGCGATGGTAAAACTTTGGCAGTGAACAGAAAGTGAGAGGTCTCTACCCCTAATCCCCCCCCTCTCCCCCTTCCCCCCTCTCTTTCCCACCCTCCGCCCACCCCCGCCCCCTCCCTCCCTCCCTCCCTCCCTCACTCACTCCCTCTCCCACTCCCTCCCTCCCTCCCTACCTCCCTCCCCCACTCCCCCCCCCTCCCTCCCTCCCTCCCTCCCTCGATCCCTCTCTCTCTTCCTTCCTCTCCCTTCCCCCTCTCTCTCTCTCTTTCTCCCCTTCTTCCCACCCGTTTGACTTCCTACCTCACAAATGAGATCCTCATCATCGTCTCCCTTCGACTCCCGCGCAGGCTTCCGCTTCTCTTTACCTCTCTCTCTCCTCCCCTCCTCCTTCTCGCCACTCTCTCCCTCTGCCTCCTTTTCCTTATCTTCCTCCGCTTCTACTACCGCCTCTCCTTCCGCCTCCCCTTCTCCCTCTCCTTCTCCCCTCCCTTCCTCCGCAGTATTCTTTTTCAGCCATTTTTCCACATATTCTTCAATGATAGATTTCATTGGCTTGGCTGACGTCTCCACATTTGTCGCGACTTGAACCATTCCTCGAATCTGTCGGAGAGAAAGAGACTTGGCGTCTTTCTTCTTCAAGATATCGCTTAGGCAGGCCTCGACTTTCTCTCTGTCGTCCGCCATGGCAGCAGCAAGGGCCTTGAAAGAAGAAGATAGGGTGAGGAAAGAAGTGGTTGGCAGCTCGACTGCCTGCCACGCGTCAGTTGACAGCGAAGGGCTGGAAGAGAGGAGTCGAAAGCTAGGGTTTGACGACTGCGTGGGAGTTCACACGTGCGAGGCCCGGGACACGAATTTTGAAGGTTCGTTCAAAAAGTGCGAAATTTTCGTAGAAAGGTCGAACGATTCAACAGGCTGTACGGCAAAATATTAAACTTCGATAGCACTGTATAAAGTAGCAAGACTAAGGGCACTTTCTCATGTAACCGAAACTTTAGCCTTGTAAATTTGTTTTTAGCGAAGATTCTCCGTACTACTTTCAGAGCATTCGTATGTAAAAAAATCAAATCGTTACTTTAGATCGTGACGGATGTAGACGTGGGTTTAATTTGTGACGGTTTGTAGACGACTACAAAACTCGCGACAATTGATGACGTTTACAAAATAGCGACGTTTGTAGACGTCTAGCTACTTGTGACATTGTAGATGTTTAGGGTTTGTGACATTTTGACGTCACGCTCACTTATGATAGCGTCGACGTCACTGAATCTAAAACATTCCGCCATGGTTTCCCGATTTTGTTTTATCGTCCGTTCTCACTCTACTTGCCATCAAAATAAGCTAAAAGATAGCCAAAATAAATATTTTTTAGAGATCTTTCATTTGATACCTTTCTTGCCTTTTTTCATTGCAAGAATTGTGAGATATACGCGTTGGTGAGAGAAGGAGAGAGAGATAGGCGCTTTCACGGACTTCGCTTTTTGCGAAATGGCGTCCGTTGGTCGAGACCCCCTCCACGGTTACTGTACGGGAAAAAGCGCACGGAAAAAAGTCTCGCACAGGTTGGAAACGTGCAGTAGGTTTCTTTTTTGTACTACGAGCACACAAATTGTCAAAAACCTTCGTCGCGTGCGAAATCATATGCATGTCAGTCCACGTCGTGGAACTTTGTTTAAAATCACCTCGCGAGGTGATTTTTTATACAGTTTGAAGATGAGCCGGAAGGACGCGAAAGTGGGTCGAAACACGCTAAACGACAAATTGCATCGCGCTAGACGACAAATTGCAATACAGTTAAAGTTTCAAGGTAACGCAACTTGTACGGTGGTAATTTCAATTTTTTGGTACAGCTGCGTATTCTCTCGTCTTTTTCCAAGTTATAGAGGAAAACGACAGAAAATAACTCTAACTTTAGCACATGGGAAAGTGCCCTAAGTTTCGGTTACATGCGAAAATACCCTAAGGGTGTGTCTCCATGTATTAAAGTATCGACTTTTCTGTCGTTTTCCCATAAAACGCAGTCCGGAACAAGAAAAACTTTAGCCGTACGATAAAATCAATTTTACTAAAGTACAGCGAACGTCAAGTCGATACTTTGTATGTACTACATGTTTGTCGTCACGTGAACGCATTTTGGCGTTTTCCTTTTTTTTACCCTCGGGCAAGAGAATTCAGCCCGTCAAAAAACTTCATCAAAAATCGTATCACGACAGGATTTCAGAGAAAGTATCACCCAACAACGAATGAAAAACGGCTCACGAACGCGCCACACGAGTGGAAAATTTCATGAACGAGTACTCCCTATTTTCTCCCTGCCCGTCACGTGCGTGTACGGAAAAGACGAGCATGTACGGGAAAAATCTGCAGGGGTCTCGGACATTCACTTTCATTCATGGGTCCTTGGCACGTGCATGTACGGAAAAGACGAGCATGTACGGGAAAAATTTGCAAGGGTCTCGGACCTCCACTTTCATTCATGGGTCATTGGCATAATTTTGCGGCGTCGTCGCCTCTCGCCTCTCCCCTCTCCCTCTCACACTTTCGCTTTTATCTCACACTTTTTAGAATGAGGCACGACAACACTGGTATTAAATGAAATATATTTGAAAGATAATTCTTTTGACTACCTTTATGTATATTTTTATGGCAAGTCGAGTAAGAAAAATCAAAGAAACAAAATCAGATAGCCATGGCGAAAAGTTATTGAATTTGAGACATCGACGTTGTAACAAGTGAGCATGGCGTCACAGTGTCACAAAACCCTAAACATCTACAATGTCCCAAAATTACAAAAATCTAGACGTCTACAACCATCGTTATTTTTGTTGACGTCATCATTCATCGGAAGTTCCGTAGCATTCTTCAATCGTCACAAGTAGTACCCAAGGCTACAACCGTCACATTTCAAAGTTCCGATTTCATTTTCGCACATTGGGACCCTCTTCAGAGTAGTACGGAGAATCTTCACTACAGTCCAAAATACTTTATCAAAGTACCGTTTACATGGGGACATGGCCTAATTGTATATTAGTTTTTAATTTATTTTTACGGTGGAAGCTATACCCTATACTAGAAACCATACACATTTCTTGTGTGTCGAGTACGAGAGAGTAAAGGACTGGTCGCTCTCCCCCTCTCTCTTCCCCTTTCTCCCCCACTCCCCCTCTCTCCCTTTCTCTCCCTTCGTCTTTTCATCTCTCCCCCTCCCCTCCTCCCCCTCCCTCTCTATAAATTTAGACGGTAAACGTAAAGCTTTGAAAAATAGAGAGGAGGAGGAAAGAAAGAGCGTGAGGGGGAGGTGGAGAGGGAGAAGAAGCAAAGAGCTCTTTGCCCACTCCCACTTTCCTATCGTTCCTACTCCCTTTCTCCCCCCTCTCTATCCTTACTACCCCCCTCTCTCTTTTTTTAAACCGAAACCCTAAATCATCAGTTTCAAGGAACCCTAGCATAGAGTGGAGAGAGGTGGGAGGACGGACAGAAAGAAGGAGGCAGGGAGGGAGCGAGGGAGAAGAGTGGGGGATCTACTATGTCTCCCCTCCCTCCCTCTCTTGTTATTTCTCTTCGCCCTTCCTCTCTTTCTCCCTCCCCCCCTCTACCACCTCTCTCCTCCCTCTCCCTCAAGTTTTAGGGTTGAAAACATTAGGTATCGGGTTTTGAGTTTCGAGTTTCGCGCTCAATGTTCTAAGGTTATAAATAGTGTTTTGTATCGAGAGCCTCTTGCCCACATTCGATATATACCCTCTTTGACCTACCGATAACCAATAAATCGGGTCGTTGTATCGAGAAAGCTAATGTCGCGATAAGTTATCATGTCGTTAACTATCGCGACACCTCCATACACTAGTTTATTATAAAAATTCAAAATCCCCACCCCTATACGCCGAGCGTTGCAACAGAACACATCAAAATCGTAGCTACACAACAAATAGCACCGATATTGGCAGTCTGCGTGTATAATAACAAATCGCATCGGCATCTACATATCGCACAATAAATATGATATTATCGCATCCTTACGTCATATCAGTACATTGCGATATGTTGGGGTTTGTTGAGTAAAATACACAATTATTTAGGTATCGATGCAATATGATGGGCATCCCTACAAAAATTAGTGTTTAAAATGACGCCTCAAAGGGCGAAATAAGCACATTTGAGATTCCAAATGGGTTGCATATACAACTTAGGTAAATGTCCTGTCTTATGACAAGTGTGTAGCAAGTTTGGTCAATTTGTTCTCAAATACCAAAATCTCACAGTGCATCAAATGAAAAAAAAAAGTATAATAGAAAACCATCGAGGTATAAATGGTTAAAAAATATGAAAAAAGAACAGTTAAATACTACAAAGCTAAACGAAGCTAAGGTAAAGAGACTAGATGAAAAAGCGAAATCTAAAAAGAATAATCGACAAATTAAGCAAACTCATTAAATATGATTGTGCACAAAGGGAAAACCTACAACGAATGACAACCCACAACCCTAACAAACTAAAGCTCGCACATTGAAAGATCGTAGATGTGGATTGGATTTCTTAATCAAAGATATGGGAAGCCCCGTCTGTCACCCACCGCCATCTTTCGTCGTAGATAAGCCGAGGCTTGCGATTGTCAAAGGGCAAATGATACACGTTGATTGTAAAAAGCAACAAGAAGGCTCGAGGGAGGACTCCTTAGACCCCTGGATTCAAATGTTTTCTTAGCATAGTTGCGGGGAAAATCATGGAAGACTTATCCTAAGAGTCGGAAATTTATGCAACAAATGGGACTAGCTGCTCGGTCGTTGTGTCCCGAGCGGCCACGCCAGTATTTAATGTGACGAGAGAAGAAAGGTGGGTCTCATCGGGATCCGTGAAGACCACATAACCCAATGTCCTCCTAACCTCGTGGAAGAAAACCAACTCAAACCGAGGACTTCGATAACTACACCATTTATCTTTATTATCGTTGATAGCATTAATTGATTTCAATGCTTTTTTGGGCCCAGAATCATAAATTAGAGTTACTAACACTAAATAAAATAAATGACAATATGGAAATTTTTCATTTAATGTTAAGCACTCTATATTATGTTCGTAAGAATTAGCGTTTTGTAATAACGATTAAATGTTTAATATATTTGTTATAATTAGTGTTAATTTGCTCCAATTCGATAACGATATGTATACATCCTGTAGAATTTGAATTTCCTCGGTAAAAAAAACTTCACCAAAATCCAAATTTATTTGTTAGATGTCATTTATGTGAATTTGTCATGAGTTTTATTGTAACATCGCCCATAATTTCTTATTCGTCATTCTTTTTATCATCGTCGCTTATTTCTACGATTTTGTATTTTAATTAACATGCATGATTGGCATGTTTGAAATTTAGCATGGCTTTTACTTAAATTTTAGTTGAGTCAATTTTCCATATAACATAGTGTGAATATGTTATGTAGTTAACATAGGTGATTCAAAATTTTCAAAATGCATTGGATTTTACTAAAATGTTACGATATTTGAGTTTCACACGTTTTGCCATATATTGATTTTTGTTATTTGTTTGCACCTCTTGGCTTGGAGCTAAACACAATGAAATCATGAAAAAATAGTATAGATACTGTCTAATATATGTTTTATCACTAAATACCTTTAAAACTATGTTTACAATTTTCTATATCATCTACATGGAGGATCACGTAGGACTTAACTTTATAATAAAGTACATTCCAAATCGTATGAATGAACATTGAATAAAGTTTGAAAGGCATTTTTTGTTTTTGCATCCACGTCGCGAATCAGCCTGCCACCAACAAGTTTTGACTCATTTAGCAACTAAAATCATCATCCCTACGCCCTAAAACCGTCATAACAAACCATTCCAATCGCAAATAGCAACATTTCTCTCTTGATTACAATATTTCGATACAAATCAATTTTTTTTTCTATGTGAATCACGAAATGTTCCGGGCGATCTCAAAGGTTGGACAGGTGAAAACAGATCCCACCTTCAAAATATGGCAGTCCAATACAATACAGTGCAGTAAAATACAGTACATTACTGACAATATACGTTGACGTCAACAATCAGGATTCACCAGTCAAAGTTGCGGAACATTTGTGGAAACTGCGAAAGTACATTCACTTTAGTCCAATTCTGTACCTTTCCTGACGTCAGGAACCTTTTCGAGGCAAAACCGCACTATTTGCGTAATCAAAGTACAGACGCAGAAATGGCCATAGAACCTTTAATCCTCGCCACGCAGGCGTATGACGTGGCACCGGCACTGCTGTCCGATTACCAGTAGCCCCCTTCGTTACCCAAGCGCCGAGAGCGGAGCTCATGAGCAAATACTCAGTGAAGCTGCTCCCCACTGGCTTGGCTGCCATGGACCTTGTAGACAGGACTGTATCACAAGCTATTTTCTACGCCATTGAAGCCTTAGGGATAGACATTAAGCAAGTCAGTCCTATCACTAAAGATCTTCCATTCATAACAAGTCCGACGCCTGTCGTATTGTCAGTTGCCGGGTATTTGATTGTAGTTAAATTATGGATTGAAATTATCAGATATTCAGGCTTAAAGCCTAGAATTTCTGATCCATTTTATCTCCATGCGCTTGTAGTAGCTCACAATCTATTTTTGTGCAGCTTAAGTCTGTATATGGGGATCGGAATAGCTTATGAAGCCTGGAAACACAAGTAAGTCTGTATATTCTGAAAACGTTTACCTTTAAAAGAAAAAAGAATACTTTGAAACCAGTTACTATGTGAAGCTATTTAGGTATCTTGTGTTAATTGGTGAGACGCTGTTTTCTTTGCTTTACAGCTCATGTTAAGTCTTTTAGAACACTTGCAGTTTGTTACCATCAAATCCATTTCTTTTTCTTTTTAATGGGCTTGCTTAATTGGCTTCTTACCTTCCCCTATGTTCTGGTTCAGCTGGATAAATGTTGATATCATTAACGGTTCTGTTTCAATCAAGTAAACGTTTTTCTCTTGTCATTACAGTCTTTTTACAGTTTATCGGGACCTTGCATTAAATCAGTACAGCTTTAGTACAGATTTTACACGTATTGCTTGTCAGTTGTATTTGACCTTGTAAACATCAGGAAACCAGTCAGTCTTCTGAAAATTACGGGCTTTTTTGGATAATGCAGGTTCACATTTTTGGGGAATGAACTGGACCTGAACCATGTTGCGGTGTGTTCCTTTAATCTTTCACTTGGTGTGCGTGCATGTGCTCGCTATTGTCAACAAAGTTTTTTTTTTTTTTCTCTTTTCTTGAAAAAATGTTGTATCTCTTCGGTTGATATCCATACAGGTTATCACAGCAGAATTTGGATGCTGTTTGATTTTTGAAATTACAAACCAGGTTTGCTTAAATTATGTGTCTTTTTTTTAAAAGGTGGAGCTTGAATGTCTGTCGCCATGTTTTAGATGGGACGCCTTATTTACCTCTTCTACATCAGCAAGCTCTATGAGTTTGTCGACACGGTACGTTTTTCTTGTTTCCCGCATGGCCCTTTGTAGGGAGATGACCCTTTCTTTCTGATTTGTTGGTATGATATTGTTTTCAATGCAGTCAATTTTGGAGGAAAGCCATGATATGAGAGGATAGGACAATATTAAGATATGACTATATTATGGCGATTACGATAGGACAATATTACGACATATTACAAGGATAGGAAAACTGTAGAACAATATTATGTCAGATGTGGCAGCTGGTTTGCTGCAAATAAGAGCGTACATCCGTCATCTCCTGGCTGCCTTTTAGTTATATGTCTCCGTTTGCAACAGATTTATGAGGATTATCTGGAGACGCATCTTGCTCGTGTTTTTGTTTTTGAAGTGCTGTCAGTGGTCTGTTGATCACCAAGGTATGAAAATAGGCAACAACTTCTGGTGAGGACAGTCCAGCAATAATGAAGGTGCTGAGAAACAGCGTAAGGTAATTTTGATTTAGATCAGCTTGTTAATTGACTTGCAGACGGCAAAGACTTTACTTTTGAATGATGACTGTCATTTCTTCTTGAGCAAGTCCTTTAAGAGCCTTTACGAAGGACAATGTCAAAATTCAACTTTTGCTTTAACCGTAATCTGTTGTGATGAATTCAAGCTGTGTACGAGGACACAAACACTCTTTGCTGCTGGTGCACTAAAATTTCTTGTTTCTAAATTAAATGTTTATTAGATGCTCTCAGGTCAGTTTACTACGAATGGAGCTGTCAAAGTCGAACAGCTGCAGGTTGCCGTTTTATTTTTGTTATTTCAAGGATGCTGTTTATAACTTTCAGAAATAATCCCTTAAATAACGCGCTTATGGACTTAGTTAAGACACACATGGCCACGGCAAACAATGCTTGCGAATGTGTGTAAGATAACAGTACTGATCATGATGTTCTTTGTTTTCTTTTTGGGCCTTCCTTGCTCATTGACTATCTGCAGGTGATCATGCTGTTGAAACGGAATTTGCGACAGATATCATACTTGCATGTGTACCATCATGCCAGCATATCCATTATCTGGTGGCTGATGGCGTATCGTTGTCCTGGTGGTGATGGTGGGACTACTTAACTTGTACTTCGGAAGAAATGATTGTCCAACATGGGTTATTTTCACCTGCCTGCAATTGTGGTTTGAGAGAGAATTAATGTTTCAATATTAATGTCTTTGCTGATCTTCTAAAGGTCCTCTAAACAGATATGTTCCGTTTTTGTCCCTTCTGGCGGTTGTTTGTCGTTGTGGATCGTACAGTCAAAGAGGTTACCTGGGGTTGTGATGTCGCTGCCTCCTTTCACGCTAATTTCTTTTTGGCAATCTAATCCTACTCTAAGTGTGATGTGGTGTTACTACTTTTATCGTTGTTCAATGCACCCCACTCTGTGCTACTTGGTGTCTTTGGGAGCTGTTTGTGGTTCACTGCCAATTAGTCCGTTGCAAAGCAACATAACTAGCGTTTTTTGGGCTTATTCACCTTATTTGGTGTGGACTTTTTTTTTTACTCACAATGTTATACTCTTTTGAATATTTAATCACCGGCACCCTCTTTGTACTGTGTATAGGATATTACCTACTCTTATTCATCTTACAGATAAATCACACAACTATCTATGGCTGCTATAAGAATGTAGATATGCCTAGCAAGATCCTACAGCAAATTGCATGCTTTCACCAAGTCTTTCATGTATCGCCTGCCTCAATTCTCAGAAGATCTTGTAGACAGTATGAATAGCACTAAATAATGACGCTGGAAATTACTTTGGACTACAAATTGAAATGAATGCAAGAGCCAGTATTGACCATGTAGGACAATTGATTTGCTTAACTGTGCGGTTAAGGCACTGTTAAGATCTAGGTTTCAGTTTGGTGTAATTTTCTGAAATGTTTGTTCTCGGTGGACCCTTATGTTTTGCAGCATATTTCTCGGCACTTTTTAATTCTTGGGTTCACGTGTTTATGTATCTCTACTACCTGCTTTCTGCTGTTATTGGTAAAGATGAGAAGCGACGGAGGAAATACCTTTTTTGGGGCAAGTAAGCTGGATCTTTCCTAAAAACAACCTTGTGACTTTAGTAAGAAAAGCATCCAAAGTAACAAAATAATTGCCGGTCATGCTATGACTGTTATTCTTGTGGCCAGCATGTTTCACATCGCACAAAGGGGTCTCACAAACGAAAAAGTAGCGGGCTATTTTTTACCAATGTAGCGGGCTATTTTCGGGAATGTATGTGTTCATGTTTTGTCTTTTGAGCCTGGCTGTCAGACAATTTGTCCAAAGGGCATAATTGAGTGGCATCTTACCTGTGTTTCCTTTTGGCTCCCCTGCCTGCAGGTATTTAACGATGCTGCAAATGTTGCAGTTTATGTCCTTCATTGGCCAAGCAGTTTTCGGGATCTTTTCGCCCCAATATTATCCTCGTGGCATATGCAAAGTAAGCACATTCTTTATGTATTCAAGTTCTAATTCTTACATTCGTTCTCACATTCAAATTCTTCATATTTTTGCATTCACGTTCTTGCTGGAACTTCTATGTGTCTCACTGTGTATATATAAGCCTGTATAGGAATGAAAGCATCAGGAGTTCGACCATAGCTTGGTGTACTCTGTGCTCCGAAGGTAGACGGGGCAGGAGGATAGGAGTGGGTTATACAGGAACTTTTTACGAAGAGCTCAAGGGAAGCTCTGCAAGAGAAGAAAGAAGGTTGAAAATTTTGTGCAACACTTAGATTCACGGGTTAGAGGGGTTTAGAACCTGTAAACGGGTTTTACGGAATATAAGGAAGTCGGAAGGGGTAAGAATTATGTTACTTATGTGGTTTATTGCCCAGATATCTCCAAAAAGGCGGTATGTGGTTTTTAATTTTATACTATGGTTTTTTTAGGCTGTGGTCTTTGAAATAGTCACTGTGCATTTTGTGTAACTTGTGACTTTCTTGGGACATACATATCTTCTATCTTGAACTTGCTAGTTTAGGATATTATGATGGATTACCACCAGCTTTTGACTAAATTGACAGGAAAGCGTAAAAAATATTCTACTGTGCTTATAGCTTTTACCTTGACCCCGAAACAATTCTTTATGTAAAGGCTTGTTTTGATAGTCATTTCTTCAATTAATGCTCCACGGGTTTGTATGAAAGGTACCGTTATTCCTTACAGAGACCATAGAGGAACTCAAAACACACGTGAAATCCTAGCTAACTTCATTAAAGGCCATAAAATTTGGTTCTGGTATCAGCCGGATTTACACCATGTATGATCTATAAGAGGCTCCAAGCTCCCTTATAGCTCATATAGTGCTTACCTGTGAACTTGAGTCATCCTTGTTCTTTTTTCGTCGACAAGTGGACACTTGTTTGTGTGATTGTTAAAATGTTTATAATTTCAGCACGAGTCTTGCTATTCTTTGGTTGTCTGTTCCAATTTTATGGAAACGGATATTGAGTCGCTGTGTGTGTACTGACATAGAATAGACCCTGATTGAACGTTTTTTGTTTTTGTGAGTTCAGTCACTGTATTGAGTATTATAAAGCGGAAGCTGGATTATATTTCTGGATGCAAACATTAACATTTCTGATTGATAATTTTTACTTGCTATTTTTTTTTTCCATTGCAGTTACTTCTAGTATATTCCCTATCCCTGCTCTTGTTTTTCTGTGACTTCTTCTTTAAGAAGTACGGTGTTCGTCGAGCAGATTCGAATGATAGGAACAGGAGGAAGGAGGAGTGAGGCGCTAAACTTTTTGCGTTTAGGAGTGGTCAATATATGCCACCCACCAATTTTGCAGGTAATCGTAACACTGAAATCATCTGTAGGTTCCGGGGCGGGAAATAGAGCTATATACCAGTTGTCGCTTTATACCAGTCGCTTTATTTTCAGTTTTTTTGAGCCATTATTCATTTGTGGAAGCATAGCCTATTAGAGTTTATATGCAGTCCATACAGATTGTGTTTTTGGTAGGGAAAATGTGGTCTCGCCCCTTGACGTTAGTGAGATGGGACTACTTTTTTGGTATTCTTTCTCAAAGGTTGTAGGTTTTGCAACCATTATTTAGTATGGTTGCCTCAGCAATGGAATCGCCCTTAAATTAATCAGAGGCGTAGGTACTTAGTCTTAATGTTTGGCTTTGAGTGATAAGAAGTTTTGCGAGGGGTTAAATGCTGCGGAAGTTTCAATTTTTCTTGTGGATTTAGCAAAAAAACGAGGGTGTTTTTATACATTGTGTCACTGATTGTCATGCCATGACTTATTTAGGAGATTGATTGGACGTGCTTGTACCAAAGTAGAGCAACTAATGAAGCGGTCGAGGGTATTTTTAATGCATCACCTTGCAAAACTTTTTACAAGAAAATGTTGTGATGTTATACCAAGTATCAGTTTCTGGTCGAGTTGATAAGCTTGAGGGCCTTCATTTGTTGCTTTTAATCATGACGAGAGACCATTAACTAATTCAGCAGGTATATAAGATGTTTTTGCTTGCTAAATTTTGAAAAGGGGCTACTACACTATCCAGCTTGTCCTATTACTCTGGCTTTTTAAACGAAAAAAATACTTTCGTTGTCAACCTTGTTATTGGTAGACTTTTCGTATTAAAGACTGCATGGCACATGATATGTTGGTTTACCTGTGTGATTTTTGTTGGATGATGATACTCAATATAGAATAACAGTGATTCACAGGTTAAGTCTATAGTTTGGTGTGACGATCAGAGAGATGGTATTGATGACTTGGACTGCCGATGAAGGTATTTACCGTGGAAACATGGCAGTTGTGATGACAATGTCAATAACATGTTACAGGTTATTGTGGATGTATTCTCTTTCCAGGCTTGTGTTATTGGGTACTGGGTATCTTGCACCATGTTCTTGGTCCATAATTCAAGTTAGATCCAAATGTCATTTTGATGGTGGCAGCAGATTACGCCGATGAAGATGATGATGGTGATTATCATCCCATCAGACCAAAAACTAATGACATCCTCCAGAAACGCCTAGGTCCACAATGTTGGTTTTTCAAGTAAGCAACTGTTTGTAATTAACTGTTATGTTGACCACCATTGACTGTATGAACTCTTATGTAGTGAAATAACACTACTAGAGATAGCTACACTAGATTTTCTCGCCATGTGGCTCACTACGGCCACCTGACAAAATAGTGACATTAGCACTAACGACAATGAGTTGAATTAGATTAGTAATGAAAAATAATATATCATTCCCAGACCTAACAAAACATATGTGAACCAATTTAAAGCACTCTTTTGAAGGTAGTCAAAAGTCCCTGAGAAAGCCGTTAAAGAAAACAAAAAGGGCAGAGAGATAAAAACTTGAGCGCACTCTCACATACACGCACACTGACTCAATTGATTTTGACATACCAATGGAACTTGAAACTGTTGGTAGACGAGCAGTCCACCCTCCATGTCATGAAGCCATAGCGCGATCACTGTAATAGGAAAGTATTCCCATACAAATCAGCTGACAAATTCAAGAGCAACCGCACACAGTTATCAACGAGAGAAAATTGGATCTCTTCAAAATTATTACAGATACAAATAGGCAGGCTGTACTAGATATGTGAGAAGTGCACGTACATATCCTGGGATATGTTACACGATCACCACAAAATTATTTGGCTTGATCTTATGCACATCCAGAACCCGGGCAGCTTTTTCAACAACAATAATTTCCATCAAACTGTTGGAACAAAGCTCTCCTTGCAACCAAGAAGTTTTGGAGACCATTTTATTGTGACATATATGCACCTTTCAACAGAGCACATGGTCAAAGCGAGACAAAAATTTTGTGGACACCCTCAATTTGTCAATGGCTTTTCTTGTTTTTCACAATTTCTAAAGATGGCAACAGAAAATCCGATGTGTAACTCTGCTACAGTAATGAAATTAGTTTGAACAGGCACATTCCATATAGAAAAATTAAACTTTGACAAACATGAGGATGTGATAGCAGCACCTGAATCGTGCACAACTAGGCATATTCACCCATGCTGACATGTTTTGCAAATACCCGTCAGTAGAATACAGCAAACAACATATATACATCAGGGGTAGCTAAGCTGAAATGACCAGTCCAGTTTCATGACATCCTCAAGTAGTTTCAAGAGATGCTTGTCATCACATCCAGGTACAGTATACACACCACATGGACAAAATATGATGTGTGAAACTCTAGCTTTAAGGAGCCAGCACCATCACTACAACAAGTCCAGCCAATGAAAATGACCGCACAAGCAAAAGAAAGCACTTTGTCCCTAACATTAAAAACACGGTCCAACCATCAAACTTGAGCATTCTATATTTTAAGGAGTGATGCTGAAAAGGTATAATATCTCAAAGTTCAAATTTAAAAACACAACGAAATGTTGAACCAGGACGAGATTAGTAAAAAAGCCATCCACAACATCATGCGCCATATAACATGAATAATACAAACACATAATTGCATTGAGTACACAATTATAAAAATTGTTACGCCTGTCGAAGATTTTTTTTTATAAACAAACCAGCCAATTTCAATCTGAGCGAAAAAACCTAGGCAACATCACCAAAAGGTAGGACGATGAAGTAACCTAAACGACGTTAAGAGAAGGCACAGGCACCTTGATTTCAACATCAACAACATACTTTCCAAGAATCTCTTGACAACAACAAACAACCTTCAAAAACAAAAACAGTCAACAATGAACATGAAGCTGTTGCCCATCTCTGGGTCAATTACCTCCGGCCACCAAAGAGAAACGATCAGCTAATTGATAAACACAAAAAAAATCTTAGGTCCATCATCTTGAAAAGAGTAACTTCGAGGCGCTAACATCCCGAGACTTCTTTATGAAGATACTGAGAAGAGTTTCAGAACTCTCTCTTTGAGCCAATCTACTTAAGCTTGAACGAACACTTGGCACTTTGAATGAAACATATTCTTGCAAACAATTATTTTCACATAACAGCGCAAAAGAACACATTTCCATACGCAAAAAAATATTTTGCCACAATCATCTATTTGAGACGTATCTGATTCTCAACCATTTTGCAGTGGAGTCCTCAACCGGACTCAACTGTCACCTCTTTGTCCGTATAACTCCGATAGTGGATACGGTCATCTCTTGCCTTGCCAGATTCTGACACGGCCCAAGATGCAAGATCCTGCGACACAACACCACATCTTTTTACTCTTTTTATTCACGATACTGTTCTCATAATAATAAAGTTTTACTCTTTTTATCCATAATGCCAACTCAAAAGGTATGAAATACTCGACTCTTCTTCAAACAACTTTCGTTGTCACATTGTCGGAAAAAATAAAATGAGGCACATGTGGAAAACTAACAGAGAGCCTCACCATACACACCATTTCCCCGAATACAACCCATGCCAAAAAGAAAAACCTATTCGTCAAAATATTCCGTCTCCTCTGTAACAAGCCGTTCAAAGATCAATGAGCATTTTAAACTATCAACGCATGATTGTTTTTAAAATGACATCGAAATGCCACCATTCAAGAAAAAAAGTAAATGTAAAGGGAAAAAGCATTCAAGGTATCCACTGACCTTCACATTCTTGTGAGATAGATGGAGACCTAAGCAGTGGAGAAGACGTCGCACATCTTCAGCCTGTGGGAACCCAGGAATAACATAACCGTGAAGTTCAGAAAAAACTACAGAAGATCGAAAGTCAAGTTCAACCTAAAATGAATCAAACAACTGGGCCAACCAAGAATTTAATGCAAGGGCAATACATACAGCCCATAAAAGTCACTAGACATTGTAAAAATGCCATCAAACACAAAGAGAAACCAATATTCTTAACAACCATACACTAATTCAAACCTAAAGGGACAAAAATGACTGAGACCTACCTTTAGGTAATTGACGCGGTTTCTGTCAAAGTAGCGATAAGCCTGAAAGGACAACCCCAATCCATCACACATTTGTCAGTTGCCCAGATAGCCATTAGCTTTTGCTAAAAAAACGACAAATTATTAGAACGCCGGATTTTTATTTCGAAAACAAATAAAAAACAGCGATAAATAAGATTGGCACTTCAAACACACCTATTACTTGACCAGCTTCAAGGAGGAATCTGAAGGAGACCCAGCATTATGCAAAAATGACAGCAAATATCATAGCTCAACAAAAACGAAGAGAAACTTAAACATTGCTATCAACTCCATTTTTGTCGGAAGAGAGTCATAAGACTGATAGAGATTCATCAATAACAGCGAGTACAAACATTGGTTTGGGTGTGATATTCAGTGTCAGAGGCCATGTTGTCAACAATTGAAACTAAAAACAATTGAATTCACACAGGTGTACAAACAATCTACTTGAACACAATTCTTATGCATTTAAACAGGGTACCAAACAGTAACATGAAAAAGAAACCCAAGCAACAAACGACCAACAGATAAATGGCGCCAGAGTTGTAATCAACACCTTTCAAACAGAAGAATTTGCTCTCAGCAAAAATGAAGAAACAAAATTAGTATAGACAACACTATGAAAACTTTTCGCTGGAAGCTTTTGTCTTACCCTTAGCAAGGGCCGGTCCACGACAAGTTTTGTCTCCACCTTTTCATGTTTCACAGATGTTGATACCTGCATTTACCATAATACACAGGTTTCCATCAAGTAAAAGATGGGCCAAGTCACTTTTTACATAACCATTTGAAAAAATTAGAGCAAAACTGCTTAAGGCCAGACTCTCATGTCATATAACTTCTTAATTGCTTGCTTCATACATGCAAATATTCACACATGACTATCAAAACATTCACTCACCTCTGGAGTCTTCTCTGAAGCCGTCTCTGAAGTCTTCTCTGGAGTCTTCTCTGAAGCCGTCTCTGAAGTCTTCTCTGGAGTGCCACTAATGCCATTTCCGGTGTCAGATGGTTCACCAACAGTTAATGGTTCTTCTTCTTTTGGTACAGCCAAATCTTCGTCTTTCGCTGCAGACTCAGGACCACTTTTGCCTTCATCATCTGCTACCTCCTTCTCCCCACTTTCCTTCACACCCTGCTCAGCCCCTTCTTCCTGCTTTACTTCAGGCACAGCCGATCCATTTTCTGAAGGAAGGGATTCCTCTTTTGGAAGTTCTGGAGTGTCTGAAAACTTTGACTTCTTCCTTGCAGCTGCCGCATCTGAGTCATCGAGTTCCCGCTTTCCTTTCTCAACCCTTTCTACATTCTTCTTCTCCTCCTTACGAGCAAGACCATTCTGTCTAACAAGCTGCAAATGATACATTGCCATTAACATTTAGCCTCATACAACATGAATACTTATACAGCAACATCCCCATGACTAAAATTTTGAATCCATATTGACACAATGACTGAGTAAAGAAGTTTTTAACCAAGTGACAACCTTTTACCAAACACTTGGCTTGGTAATTAGCTGCCTTCAATGGCAAAACGATGGTGCTCACTCTATAAAAACCCAACTTAACCGATCACTTTCCTTACGTGCAAATTTCTGTGTTACAAGTGGGAGAAAAAGAATATGGCAGTGGCATTTTGCAAACACTGTCACAGGAAATTTAAAAATCCTTGATAAATATAATACATATGAGTTGCGATAATGGTGCAAGTTCGGAGACAGCGAGGTTTTACACATGGACTAAACTCAAACAAGAGAATGCAAGCAGAAAAATCTCAAGAGGATGAAAGCAACAACATACTTGACAAGAGGGGACAAATATTAAGCTTTTACGTTTTCCTTGACTTACATAAATACATTTCCCAGAGAATTTCCTTACCTTGATGCTTTCAAGAATCTGTCGGCCAGCCTGATGTTGAAGGTACTCATGCATGTTTTCTGCAAACAAAGATAGCTGCGGCAAAAAAAATCACACGTCAAAGTCAACACAGAAAAAACACTTCCTGATCACAACACATTCTTCGCTAACAGTATCGGCTAGCAACAGCAAAAAGGCCAGACACCTAAATGGAAAAGAAGCTCCTCCGTTTATCTATAAAGGGGAGGAGATATCCAAGATTTTGCCAGAAATAGTGAGAACCAGAATATTGACCATGTAGGTTGGCATCAAGTTCCGAAGTAAAACCAGTTGGACATTTCATTCCTCCAGATTTTGGGTCAGCTCAACAAAAATTGGTGAGACAAAATGCCAGGCACGAAATAGGATGGACTTGCACTTTGGCAGATACCATACTGCTGCAAAAACTGCTGGACGTTGCCTTCCTCTTTTCCATATTAAATACAAAATTAAAACCTCTTTTGAGGCGTGATCTTCATTGGGCGCCTCAACCTAGAAAAATAGAACACTAAACAACATTGCAACTCTAAAACACTGTCTTCGTCAAGAATAGACTAGCACCGAACAAGCCCAGCAACAGTCCCTGGCAACTGAAGTTTGAATATTTTTTAACATGAAAACTTCCAATGCAAACAACTGTGATGAGCACTCGATACAAAAAGCTTGATATCAAATGATACCCGTCGTTGATAAAGAGGTCAGTTCATGACTCCTGGGCATCTACACAGCATACTCGCACAGAAAGAAAGCAAACAAACCCCACCAACATCAAAACCAACATTGATACCCGGGCACCAACTATCGTCATTATTAGCATCAGCATCATGATAATCGCTGAGTTTTTTGTCCAACAAAAGTAAATCTCGCCATACCTCAAATGTGTGCTCCTCACGATCATCCTCGTCATAATCTAGGAGGCCGTCCAGGGAAATGGACATGGATCGCATCTGCTCAATCAGCAAGACAACATCCTTTCCATGAGGTATCCACACAGGGCACAAACTATCCACTTACTTTTGTGAGGGCAAAAGTTTGATTCTACTCCCTGACGCATTCCAATTATCAAAGGAAACAACAAATAAAGCAATAAGCGATGGAAGGTAGAAATGTGGCATATGGATTGATATGTATATAAATTCTCAGAATGGTATCTTCATATTGGATTAATATGGCCCCATAGTTCATGTGTGAGGTGGTCACCTTCCCAGACGACGATCGCTTTGTGACGACAAGAACACCAGGACAAGATGGCTCTTTCTCAACCACAGGCAGAACATCTTTCCCATTCCCAGTCTCCACTTTACTGTCACCATCAGCCGCATCTTTTTCATCATGATCATCCGCCTTCACATCCAAGCCATTTGTAGTCTCCTCCAATTTCTCCTGCACGAGTTTACAAGAACATGCAACATTTGAAAACCCCAGGTTTGCTTCAAAATAGGACACAAGAGCCAGAATGACCAGTCATCAGACACACCATCACAAAGCGACGTTGAAAAGTAAAAAAAATTGATCAGTCACCTAAAAGAGTTTGACCACTTCTTACCGAGTCTTCACTGACAGCTGCAGGCTTATCTCCCTTATCCTTTGCAGCTCCAGCCTCTGCTGTTTTCTTGGCCACCAGATGATCTCTCCACGACTTTTTCCATTCCTCCAATGAGGGAACAATATCCCATATGTCTGGAACAAAAAAGACTGTGATCTCGCGGTATGGCGTAGCATTTTCGTCACCCATCCTCTCATAATGCACCTGGAAAGATACATTGAAGACACAACAACAAATGCAAAACAATTACATGAAACTGACAAATCAAGGACCTCCATCTAACCAGACAAACATGGCAGCATTTCACAAGCCCGTATGTAAACCATTTCAACAAAAAACTAGTAAAAAAAGTAATAAAACAAAAGGAGGGGAAAGGGAGGTGCAGGTTGCAGGTTTCAAGAACATACTGGCCAAGGCAAAAAACCTTGTTAAGGAAACGCGTAGGTGATGATTGTCTCAACAATGAGACAAGCAGTGTGTAAGCTTACAGATAAATTACGAGGGACTCTTCAGTTGTTGCTTTTTTTGTATGATACACAAGTGATAATGAGATTACTCCTCAAACCACATTCTCAGAAATAAACAAGCATTTGAAAAATCTGCACAATTAACACACCTCCAGAAAACGATTCCAATGTATACACCCACTTAAGTCTATCTGGGTAGCCTCCTTCGTACACCTGCACAAAAAGAATGAAAAAAATAAGAAGTTAAGAGCTCGCCTTGATGCACAGAGGAGCTGATTGAGATAGCTGCTGTGAAAAGTCCTCGCATGCAAACATTCTTAAACAGAGAGTCAGACAGTGCCGACAATTCAAATTGTTCTTGCCGTAACTCCAAATAAAAGTGCCGAAAATGTGAAGTAGGTTGCCCAAAATCACCATTTCTGGGGAGCTTGAACACAGGTCAACAAAGTACATCAAGTTTTCCGAATGCCTACAATTTCTATTACTGCACTGTGGAAATATGTTGTAAGCACAACACATGTTAGCGCGTGAACCACAGAGCTCGAATCTACATAAATTAATTCCAATGGGAGACAGTACTCAAAAAAAAAATCTTGAACACTGATTTGCTGGCGCATTCTAACCTTAGTTTTAAAGTAAGGGTTTTACAACATGTGTGTTTAGTGCGAACATTTTTTTTTACAAAAGTGCCTGTATTTATGCATATAGTATTTGTGTACACCATACAGACCTAAAATTTCTGTATAATGATGCCATCTTTTACTGCAACAATCTGATGTAAGAAAACGTCACTTTTGACGCCGACAGTTGGCAAAATTCTTTTTAACAGCGTTGGAGGCAACAAATTTCACAGGAAAGAACCAATAATATTTTTAACCAACTGTGAACGGACCATTTTAATTTTTTCTGCAGATGCTTTTAGGATAATCGTTCCTAAAATACATCAAAATGATACCTACCCCATGTGATCTTTTTATAATTAGGCTCATCTAATTTTTGGTCATTGGATTTGTAAAATCCAGCAGCCCTAATTTAAGACAGCCTTAACCCCCTTTAACCTCCCCAAAAAAAAAACATTTTCCACTACTTTCAAGCAGTTTTGATGCCCATTCAATTTTCTGTTTATTAATGTGCAACTCAACCCTGTAGTTTACTACAATCCATACTATATGGGTTTTGTGCATACTATACCAGAAAAAATATATTTTGCATATTGTAGGGGCCCATTTTGCACATTAAAAATATTATCCTAACAAGCTCCTCACCTGATTACCGTCCGTATAAGTGCTGACTCATCCGTCTCAGGATTGCCACCGTCCAGTTCAGGATCCCAAACTCCACCAGCCGCCATTATGGGATTTCGATCCTTGCGCAAAGTCATGAACTTAACGAGATTGTGAAAATGCAGGGGCTTCTCTTCAGTAGCCTTATCTCCTTCCAATTCACTAAACGCTGTATCATCGATACCCGACATCAGAAGAACCTGCAGACAGAGGAGTCGAAAACTTGTCACACAAAGATTTTACAAACTGGAGCATTGAAGGCCTCAAAAAGGGTCAAACTCACCTCCAAAAAAAAACACTCACAAGGTTGAAATATGAAACTCTCACAAAGCCACAAACAAAAAATGGGTTACAGAAAGTCTAAGTTTTTACTTCCTAAGAACATGACATTCTAGGTAAACAACCACAATTTTCGGTCTGAGAAAATGCAAAGGATCGTTCGACGGTGTTGCAGCAGGCGTGACAGGAAGATTCTGTCTGATTGGCACACAATGAGTTTTGAATGCATATTAAAGTCCAACTATTGGCCTCCTGCCTGCAAAACATCTGAACTTCAAGCCTGTTTTTTCAAAAATAATTTCTTCACAAGACAAATGTCAGGAAAGTTTGAGGAAAGGCGGGACAGGCAGTTGGAGGCAGGCTCCGGCGATGCAGATGACGTGGCTCCTTCAGTTAACTAAATTGGCGCAGCAGGCTATGGCGCAGAAGGCGAATGAATACATGCGACAATACGCGACGCAGGAGAGGCCGCCTATAGGCAGTCTGCAGCCTCCCCATTACCTTAGCATTCCACGTTGTTGCCCCCCTGGTCGGCGCAACGCTTTTGTCAGAGGACTTCGAAGAAGCGTCCTTGGAGTCGGGGTCGTCCTCTACGTCTACTGCCTCGTGCTCGAAGCTGTGGCATCCAATGCAAAGATCCAGGGCACTGCAGCGTCATTATCATGACTGATTCCTACCGCGAAGGACGGCTGTACGAACCAACCGTTGAGAAACCTCCAACTATGTTATACCACCTGCTTTAACTCAGAAAACCATGACTAGCCCTGCTGTACAGGGAAAAGTAGTGGAGCTGTTCTCTTGTCGATTCAGTTGAACAAGAAAATACCAACCAAGCCAAAAACCTTGTGTGAAATTACGCAACGAAATCGCATCTGCAGAGGTTGGGTGTCACGCGAAAAAAGCGACCCAAAGCACACAATGACAAATAGAAAGATAGTTGAAAGACACCATAAAGTCCAGCCCTGTCCCTTTCACACTTCAACCTCCCGACAGTATGCAAGTGGATAGGGCAAGGAAAGCAACCTGATAGGCTTGTCAAGAGGGATATGAAGATCCTTCCCTACCCAACAGGCCACCGCCTGCAAATCTCCAACCAGCATCCATTAGCCTCCTACTGTCATGGGAAAAACACATCACCTATTGAAGACAGAAACCCAGACTAAAAGAAGCAAACTCTTGGAGTGGTTCAAAGCAAGCACAGAAACTTCACCTTTGTAAACTCAGGCACTATATAAAGTTTTGGATACCGGCGACAGGTAGCTTGATAGTCCCTCACTGGCTCAATAAAAGAATATGGTTCAATCTGCGAAACAAAATGGGAAAACAATAACTAATGTGTATGAAAACCAAGGGTCAGAGAATACAGCAGATAAACAACCTTCATAGGATCACAAAATGGCACGTGCCAAACAAAATCTGGAATTGAATCTTTCAAATTACGTAGGAAGTGTCCTGAAATAACTAAGCCGGAAAACAATTGAAAAAGCATATCCAATCACCACCCACAGGGTCAACTTCAAAAGTAGCAAAGGTAACTTCAAAAATTAAAAATTGTAAGATTATAAAATTAAAACATGAAACCCTCTCAAAATATGTCATCAGGCAGCGACTTCTGCCACGTGGCAAATTCACCTTTCTCCCAAAGCTAAACAGAACATGGAACAGTTTGCCACGCAGCACAGCTCTAAAACATTTTCCAGACTTCAATTCGCAATCTTAACGCAATTTTCCTACCATAAAGCACTCTGACACAAGGAATGGCACCAACAGACTCCAAAACTCCAATATTTGCGGCTGAAAGTCGTGTACCGACAATGAAACATTGAATATTTTTTTCCCTGATGGTGGTGCGTCATACAGTTATAGGGTGAACCATACATATAATTACTCCAAAAAAATGTATAATTTATCCTCAAAGCGAAGGGAAAATCCGATAGTTAAAGTACCCTATGATTGCCAAAATCAGCAGCCTGGTGCCATAACATCGTTTTATAATTTCCCCTCAAAAGCTACCTCTTGCATAGATAAAAGGAACAAAAATGCGACAGAACGGCAAGCTATGTCTCTAAAACAAAATCCAGCCATTCTGGAGAATGAATAGCTTTCGTTCCATGCAGCATTTCTTTTTGAGAATTATTGAAGCATAAATGCCATGTCACATCTCAATATGTTTCTGGCGATATATCAGAGAGGTATACAACAATATTGTGAAGCACTTACAGCCTTAAGCACATGACCAAATGACCTCGATTCACACCGGTAAATCATGATGTATATGCAGGGCACATAACCAGTATGTATACCTTGTGAAAGGATAAGGATAAAAAAAAACCCAGGGACTGAAGACACAGATGTCTGCCAAACCATGGAAAAGAATAGAATTTGCCTAGAGATAGTATCAACTGCAACAAACAGTTTAACCCAGAAATTGGAGCCATGACTGAAGTAACTGCATAAAAGTTAGGGGGGAAAGGTGACATGGCTGACACAACCAAAAAAAAGAGAGTCAACATCAACAAGAAGCATTAACATGCTTGAATGACATAGCATCTAAACAAAAGGTAAGGAAGAAAGTGCAATGGTCGGTTACACATTCAAATCAATAGATAACAAGCACATCTGGAATCCCACTTCCAATTGGAGCTTCATGTTTGAAACTTATATCTAGCTGTAAATGAAAACCAAGATACCAAATTCTGCAAAGTTCCAAGGGTAAAGCACAAAAGCGGTAACAAAGTAATGGCTACCTTGCACAAATATGGCCGCCGATAGTCCCGGGGTGATGAATGCCTGCCAGGACTCCATACAAACAAAATAAATCTCAAAAAGATGATCAATGTCACTAAACGCAAGTTGACAAGGATGACATCAATAAGCAAACACGCAATGAAACAAGGTGGAAAAGCTAGACATCTTCCACTATGGCTTGCTATAAGAGGCCCAAAATGCCAGAACCCATGTTGCCGCAAATGCTACTACACAGAAAAAGACACAAATAATGATAAAAATTGCTAAAATTCTTACTAATATTATTATTATTATTAATAATAATAATAATAACAACAGCTTTAACGAAACAAACCATAGCAATAACATTCATAACAATAATATAATAATAATATTTTTTCTTATTACAACTATTAATAACAGAAATAACAATTACAATAACAATAAAAAAATGAGAACAAACCATAGCAATGACAACAACACTGATAACAATAATATTTACAATAATTAGAAAAAACACAAGAGCACTCTGATGCAACTTAAAATTCACCTGCACAAAAGTGTTTGACAAGGACCTGACACAAAATACAGCTTGCAAACTCTGACCTTGTTTCACGCTTCTGTGCAGGCGAATAGTCCCCTTTGCTGCGATCATCACGCCTACCAGATCCTTCATCTTTACGATCGCGGCTTTCTCGACCATCACCCTTATCTCTTCTGCGATCGTCATCCCTACTTCTGTCTCTGTCCCGATCTCGCTCTTGGTGACGGTCCTTCTCCCGTGGCTCAAATCGCTCACGCCGTCTATCATCCTCACGGCCACGATCACTGTCACGACGATGAGAAGATCGATCATCACGTCGATCATCAAAATTGCGAGCAGTTACATTGCGCTCTGAAGCCCGTGGTGCAGAAAAGCCACTATCTCTTAGCACAGTGCCTCCACCCAGCCTTCCGCTCGAGTAATCACGACCACCCATGGCTCCAAAGGCTGCAAAAATCAAAATTCACAGTATTCAACTCAGCATGTAAAACACAACAGCAACACAGAAACTCAACGCTTCATTAAGGACCAATTTAACAAAACCAGTTAACATCGGTAATATTTCCACTCTCTATTCATAAAGAAATACTGAAATTTTCAACTCAGAGATGAAAAGATATATTACATCACCGGCTCCAAAACCAGCACAATTTGCACTCTGTATGAGAAAAGTCCTTTGATGAGGTTAAACTATATCAAAGAAAGCCACTTACAAAGCAACATTTGTCAATTTAGGACTAATTTATGTATCAGCTAGATGTTCACATTATGTAGCATTGAACAAACATGAAAAAGTGTACCAAAAACTAATTTCCACAGCCACCGTCCAAGAACCAGGACCCAAAAAACCATAATTCAACAAACTGAAGAAGCCTGCTGTTAACCTAGTAAATTTGGATAACCAGGGCTAACTATTTGTCCAGCTTCTATACAAAAAAAATAAAAAATCAGCGTGGTACCTCAGACCCCAGCTTTCAGCTGCTTTCTCTATCAAGTTATTCCATGATGTGTTTTAAATACTGCAACAGTTAGACAGGGTATCCATAACAACATGTTCAAACTTTTCATCCAACATAAAATTCACGAGTGAAATTCTAAGAGAAAAACAAAATCAAAAGACGCGATTAAACAGTATCCGTCCTTTTTTTCTTTAACCTTCTCAGAAAGCAAAGTCTTAAGCTACAGTTTAAAAAAAAAAAGTATGCCAACCATAATAACCAGTATTGGATGCAGTGATTTTCCACTACATGAACAATTTTAGCTGCAAACACTTTTACAACAGTACGTGTCAAGTTTACAAAAAAGTACCGACATGATTTGCCTGTACACGTTTGCTCACAGATGCTTAACCAATATATATTTCAGTGGAAAATAGCGACCGACTGTATGTGCCATTCGAAAAATTTCACTAAAACCTAGGCTCAAATATATCTTTATTATACCTTAAAAATTAAAAATCAGTGAACAACCAAAGATGCAGCAACAGAGGGAAACTCATAAGCGTCAAGGAGTATTAGTGAAAACAACAAAGCTTCTTACAATTTTAACAGTGGTTTAAACATTTAAACCAGCTTAAGTTAACAGACGCGGACATTAGATTCGATCAATGTCGCCAGTATTTAGCAATTTTTCAAAATTGTGCCACATATTTGAGCTGAGACAAAAAATCCAGCATGAATGCGCAGCAGGGTTGGGTGAGTAATATTTTTTGACAGAATTCATCTTGGAGCGCGAATTGTTGGGTGAGATTTCATTGCCATTTAGCGCATTTCAAACATCCGCTAATGACAAACCTAAACCTTAATTCGATCAGCCCCCTTTCCGTTTTCCCCGTTCAACTCTTGCATTCTTTGGCCTCCACTCTTTCAAAGCACCTTTTTCTCTCCTTCACTTCCATCCTCCTTTCCAACTTTCTTTTTGTTATGCTCCATTCCAGCAGATTTGAAACAAAAATTCCCACTTGGAACAACGTACATTAACCTGTATACTAGCAAAAGCACAAATAAGTCGATAATGTATACCGATAAAATAACATTTTCCTGGTTGGGACAGTGTATATCTTGGTACGGCTCATATCAATCACACATTTTTCTTGGCTGACATCTTTACTTCCGATTATTGGCCATTGGCGATGCCTAGCATATTGTTTAGCCCACCTATACATCCCTCATGCAATATTTAAACAATATTGCATAAGGCTTCAATACCATCATAATGCGATACAGAGACAGTTTGGGGCACTGCGACATTAAATTTGCCAAGCAAGGGGTAGGTCTGCTTGAAAGAACTAGGTTGACCAATGTGAGAAATATTAAGCGACCAAAATCTAGAAAAGTTAAAACCTAACACAAATTGAAACACCAATGAATGCAATGTGTGATTGTGGGTACATAACAAACTGCAACTAGCCGGCTTCCATTAGCGAGCTTCAATGAAAGCGACACATGTCTTGAACGTAACATTCGCTGTAACAAGTTTAAAACAGATTTAAGTGTACCTTTCTGCATCAACACCTATAACAAATATCGAAGCATAGCTTAATCGCACTTATAAAAAAACCACAATTTTTGAGATGTTAAAAAAATCACAGACCTAATTTACCGCCCATGATGAAAAATAAGGCATTCCCCAAATGCATCACGATTTTCTACTCTGACTTAAAAAAAGACTCAATTCTTGAACTCCAAAAAGGGAAACAAATGAGGTTCTTCCTTCATCAAAATGTTTTCAAGTGAAAAGTATTCTGCAGCCTTATCCAGTATTTGAACCCAATACTATATCATCTATGTAATTTTAATTACTGCGGCATTCGGTCGGCTTAGGGGCAAACAGATCACTTGATCCTAACAGGACAATTGAATTGCCAAACAGATTAGAACATGCCAATGCTGAAGAATTGGATCCATTATAACCACCACGGACAGACAACCTCCCATACAATTCTACCAATCGAGTCTTTAACAACATTCAATCTCCTTGACAAGCAAACCTCACCTGCAGTGCCAGCTCCAAAACCAGATTGCTGTTGTTGCTGCTGTTGCTGCTGAGAAAAAGCAATAGTCCCAAACCCGCGTCCTGCCGCACTAAGTGCTGCTGCCTGCTGCACCAAGGCCGCTCCTACAGAACGTGTTGCAACCGCATATTGAGCCGCCTGCTGCTGTGCCGCTGCAACTGCCCCATAGACAGTCCCTGGAGGAAAACCAACTGATCGACTTGATTGAACAGCCTGAGTGTACACCGGTGTCGGGGCAGCTTGGGCACGCACAGAATAGTCCGCTGCAGACACAGAGGTTCTGCTTGTATAGTCCTGCTGGCTTAGGGCTCTGCAAATATCCTCAACCAGAGGTAGACAATGAATGCAAGCAAAAACGCAAACTGCAAAGACAGACAAGGCTAAGAATGCAACTTCCCAGAAAGGAGACCAAAGAGAAAATAGTCCAGCATGATTACAAGCATATACCCAGTTCAAAAATCTCAGAAAAGATCCACGACATGAACTAGGGAGGAAATATGTACACAACAGAAACTGAATTATTTTAGCTAACTAAATACTTAAACATGAAGCATCTGGCGTGTATGGTGTCAAAAAAGAATGCAGAAAACTATAATAACTGAGAGGAAAAAATGAATAAAACTTTTGAACAGGGTTCACGCCATAAAAAACATATGTTGCAATTAACAAAACTAAGAAAAAACTGTCCCTGCTCTCTAATGTGCACCTTTCCCACAAAAGACTAAAGACAGCCTATTACTCAGCAACGAGTGTAATCCCTCACCTTCTTTTGAAGAGTAACTAGCCAGAAACAGCCATAAATGACCGTAATAGTGGGAATGATACATACCTTGTGGCTCCTGCGGCCGCAGATTGCCCTGCGGCAGTGCGCATCTGCGCGGCGGTTTGCTGTGCTTGTTGCAGCGCCTGCTGCTGACGGTAGAGCTGAGAATCCTGCTGCTGCTCCTACTCAGGCAGTTTCAACAGGATAACAACCAATAAAACTAGTCCAAGGTCAGAATGGCGGGGCTGAAATAAATAAAAAGATAAATATGTATTTACAAATAACATCCCAATATTGAATGTGTAATATATTGAAGACCTTACACGAACCGACTCTTCCACCCACTTATTCGGAAAAAAACAGCAAAAAAACCAAATCAACAATGTGACGCGTCCAGAAGATCATGAGCAGGTTGACCGGCCACGTACACACCTGCCTTTGAACAACAGTGTCTTGGTACCGAGAAGAGCCATCTTGACCAAATCCCGCTTGGCTGTATGATCCTCTATCATGCTGAGCACTGCCTCCTTGGTAATCGCTGCCTTTTGCAGTAAATCCAGCCCCATACTGATCTCCAAGCTTTGAAAAACTAGATTGTCCACCAGCAGTCCCAAACTGATCTGCTGCATAAACCCCAGATGAGGCACCACCATAAGCGCTAGTAGCAGGGCCCTGGGAAGATCTATCAGATGATTCAAAAGCGGCACTTCGTACAGTGGGGGCGAAATCTGAATTTGTTGTCACCTGCCACGGCAATAAGAAAAGCATACTATTCAGCATACTAAATTTCTGAAGTTCAGAAAAAAGGCTAAAGCTTCACAATCCACGTTTCACTAAACTCGAGATTATGATAAAAAAAACGCTCGCACAAGCAAACCTAAAATATCTACAGAACACAGTGGATTGTGAGAAGCAAACCTGCTGAGAGCCAGCTTGGCCAGCTGCTGACCCATAGACACTGCCATATTGACCACCATACTGGCCTTGTACATTACTTGTTCCACTACCAGAACTCCTCCCATAAGCAGCTCCTCCTTCACTCTGGCTGGTATTCGCAGTAGACGACTGTTGCTGAGCCCAGGAAGCAGTTTGACCTCCTCCCGCTTGACTTTGCGCAATTGCCGCTGATCCATACGTGGCCGTTGCAATATTTGCATAGCCCCCTTGTTGGGAACCTCCAGTAGTGGCAGCTTGCAGCTAAAATCCAAACCACACACAACAAAAGAAAACTACTATAAAATCAACGAAGGGAAAGAAAGAACCTAAAAAGCATTCTTAACCTTCCATCACCTATAGATAAATACTTTCCCATCCGTGAACTAATCACACAGTGAAAGCTTTTCAAAAAAAAAGAGCAAGCACGCAAGTGTTGATCCACAACAAAGACTTTAGGCTTGGATCTAAGACACACACCCACGGTGAAAAAAACCATGTTGGCAGAATAGCCAATCATAAAGGGAAAAAACAAATAGGACTCTGTGCATCGGCATAAACTATTGAGCACAACCAGACTTTCATTTGAGAAACACATCACGATGGTAACAAAAACGCCTATAACCTTCTAAGGTAAGCCTATATATTAGAAAAAAAACGAAGAATGTGACACACAATCTCCAAACTTGCAATACGCGTCAGTCAACTGTCCACTCACCTACTGTGCAAATGTCTCTGACTGTACAATGTTTACGGGTAGCACCTTGACATTCAAAGGTAAGCCTACAACTTAGCATGTGACACACACTCTGCAATCTTTCAGCCAAGTGCCTGTCCAATTACCTGCTGTGCAAATGTCGGCTGCTGTCCGTACGATGTTTGCGAGTAGCTTTGCTGTCCATACGCTCCAGTTGCACCGCCAGCTCCAGAAGCAGCAGCAGCAGCCGCAGCCGCCTGCTGCTGACCGTACGATGTTCCCTGATAGGTGTAAGTCCCCGCAGGCTGCTGCAGCTGACTCTGCTGCTGTATCTGACTCTGCGACTGTAGCTGGTTCTGCTGTAGGAAAATGCACAGACAAAGACAGTTCAAACACAGTCAATATTTGGAAGCCACAGTTTGGAACCCACTGCGCAATACATGTGGATTTCAATCATGGCATGAATGGTCAAATAACCTATTTTGATTCCTAACAAGAGCAGGGACACGTAAACTGACAACCACTAATACAGTCTCTATGAGCACAGAAAAAATAAACTTGAGGTCCTTGGAAGACAGTGTAGTAGTAGCTCCCATCCATTGCCCCACACAGGGTCCTCCCGGTTTAAACCCGCAAGTGTTCGGTTTTTACATAACTATGGTGGTAAACGGACTGAAATTAACCCATTACTAAATATTCATCTGGAAAAAACCTAAATCGTTAACCCTCACAAGACTGGTGTTCAAGACTGATTTTTCGTCAATGAAATTCCCAGTGTTGTCCTTTCATATTTATAGTCTTTGTTTTTCTCAGGACTATACTGCTGCTTCTAAATAGTTAAGGATTCGCAAATATGTTTTTTAGCTCCAGCATATTGTGACTGGCTTGATTTCTTGTGGCTTAGAAAGAAGACCAAATCCGAATAGAAATAGGGAGCTACAAATGACTTGCCTGCGATTGCTGAGAGTAGCTGTACTGCTGTTGTTGCTGAACTCCCTTCGACGAAAAGACAAAAGAAAGGAATAAAGGGAGCATTCAGAAAACAAAACAATCTCACAATT
Source organism: Zygnema cylindricum (assembly GCA_037447655.1). Taxonomy (NCBI): domain Eukaryota; kingdom Viridiplantae; phylum Streptophyta; class Zygnematophyceae; order Zygnematales; family Zygnemataceae; genus Zygnema; species Zygnema cylindricum. Next base: position 182,382 of record JBBHKE010000943.1, read on the forward strand.
TCCAGCTGCAGAACGAATGTAGGCAGGTTCAGGACCTCATTTGAAGGTGAGAATAATACACAACTGTCTCGTTCAAGCATGTCAACATAATTACTTGCAGATGAACAGGTCAAAAAATAGGAGCTATTAAAATAACGCTTCTGATCTAGAAAACGCCCTAGTATCCAAACAAAACTACGTGTAGAAGCCCTTACAGAGATAACCTGCATAAATTTAAATCGGCAAACTTTCACACGCAACTCAGAACGAAGGACTATGCACGAAAGCTTTCTACCTGTTGACCGTAGCTCTGCTGGCTAAAGGAGGATGTCCCTCCACTCCATTGATCCATGTCGTCCTTTCTCTTTTCCTCTCTATCCCTGTGCACGGAAGTGTTGGAAAGACGAGATCTCAAAATGAAAACTCGCGGTTTCCTCTTCGAATGTGTGAGCGATGTCGACGTCCACTTTCACGTCTCGTCTGCATAGTCAATCAGCCATACAGTGCAGTAGCCTGGTGGCTGTCTGCATCTTTGAAGCATACGGTAAATAAAAACAGCGATTTTGTGCGCCCTTACCATACGCGCAAAAGTACAGTACTGTACAGTACACCGTCAATCGCTATTAGAGTATATAACGCTAATTCGGTGCCCCTAAATTTTGACCCCAAAACCTGAAATATAATTAATAGCGCTATTAAAGTACGTGGACCATAATCTGCCACGTCTCAGGCACTAAATTAGAATCAATAACGCTAATTTTTTTTTGACGCTATTTAATCCTTGACTCTAATAGCGATTGGCGGTGTACTGTACACCTCCTAAATTGTTACCCGTTACCCGATACGGTACAGTACTGTACTGTACGATAATATTGTAATGTATGTTACAGTATTGTACCGTATTTTTGCCGTAACTGTCCCCGGACCTTCTGGGTGGAAAAGCGAAAAGCCAGGCGTCAACTTCGACAATTTGAACTTGGGTTTCTTCGAATCTCATGCGTGCTATTCACGCGAAGGGGACCTTCTGTTGACTGCTGCAAAATATTTTCATCCCCACAGAACTTGGCGTTCTCTGGTCTAGCAGGTCGTTGGGGCTAGTCATTATTGCCGTCGCTGATTGGGAAAACTACATTACGTGATCGCGGAAAAGGATTAAAATGGTTAGAACGAAGGAGACAGATGATGGGAAATCTGGAGGTCAAGGGAAGAAAAAAGCAGGAACGACATCGGGTGTGAAGAAAGAGGCTAAAAAGATTTCTGTTAGTCAGATATCTCTTGATGAGCCTAAACCTAAAGCCGCACCTCGACAATTAAAAGGTAAAGGAAAGCCTCCTGCAAGTGATTATCTGGCAGGAGTAGATCTTCCACCTTCCGATGACGAGGAATCAGAGGTAATAAATATGAGAGGTGATGATGATGACGATGATTCGGACGAAGGAGAAGGAAGGCTATCAAGCAGAAGCGGTGGGAGAAGTGTGGTTCATGGGATTAATTTTCAAGTAACAGACAGAGAGCTTAGGAAAAAGGAGAAAAAAGAGCAACTTCTCGCACAGGCACAGGAACAAGCAAAGACAGATGCGATGAAGGAAGATGACGATAATGCTTTTTCTGTCGTTCTAGGTGCAAAGAGTGCAGCTTTGGATAGTGAAGAGGGGCTAGACGACAAGGCAAGGGATGTGAAAATAGAGAATTTTTCAGTGTCAGCTCGGGGAAAGGAGCTTTTCAGAAATGCTTCCATTACGATTGTGCATGGTCGGCGGTATGGTCTTGTGGGTCCTAATGGAAAGGGGAAGTCCACATTGATGAAGCTTCTAGCTAAGCGACAGTTGCCTGTTCCTAAGAATATCGATGTTCTTCTGGTAGAGCAGGAAGTTGTAGGGGACGACCGGTCAGCTTTACAGGCAGTAGTTTCAGCCGACCAGGAATTGATGGAACTTAGGGCAGAGGAGACAAGATTAAGGGCTTTGGCAGAAAAGGAAGGAGAGGAAGCAGAGAGCACAGGGCAAGTTGCCGAAGGAGTTGTCGATATGGGGAAGGAAGAAGTCGACATCGATGAAGATGGGGAGGAAACCGGAGGTGCTACAGAAGGTGACGATGATTTTGCCGAAAGGCGAGGTTCAGGAAGGGAAGCTTCCAAGTTGTTGTCTGGAAAAGACAAACAGCAGTTGAAGGCACGGGGAAAGGGATTAAAGGGCAAATCTAAAGGTGCTTCTTTAAGGGAAAAGGACGAGGTTATACAGGCTGCACAGATCGAGGAAGATTCTATGACAGCTGGCGAGAAACTAGCAGCTGTTTATGAACGGATGCAGATTATTGGTGCAGAAGCTGCAGAAGCAAGGGCGTCAAAGATTTTAGCCGGTTTAGGTTTCACTAAGGATATGCAGGTAGGTCTTTGATTAAATTTTTGTGTGATGGTCGCAATTTAGGCAAGTGAGGGGAGCATGGGATTAGGTTTAGTATGATGAGGATGTCATCTATGTGGCAAAATGGATTTGGAATAGCCTGCTGTTGATCCACACGTTTGTTTATTCATGTGTGCATTTTTTCTAGGTTTTTTGTTTAGTAGGTGCACTTGAGTTCAGGTTATGGCTTCATCCCGATGTGCTTTATACTGCAACTGAGGTTTCGGAAAGAAACTAGTTCATTTTCTGATGTCTTTGTATGTATGCCTTTTTGTCTGGTAGTTTTTTAGCTCCTGGTCTTGTCATTGCGCAACTTGTATTTTGTTATTGATCCAAACCTCATCGCCTCATTTTTGTTTATGGGTCCTTCACTGGGCAATGTTGTAGGCTCGATCGACAAAATCTTTTAGCGGAGGTTGGAGAATGCGAATCTCCCTTGCAAGAGCGCTTTACATTCAACCTACCCTCCTCTTGCTGGATGAGCCAACCAATCACCTTGACCTGCGAGCTGTAATCTGGTTGGAAGAGTATTTGATGCGGTGGAAGAAGACTTTGATTGTGGTGTCTCACGACCGTGATTTCTTGAACTCGGTTTCCACTGACATTATACATCTCCACGATGAGAAGCTGCTATTTTACAAGGTGTGCAATTCTTTCTTTTGTCAAATTCGGCAGCAAAGGCCGTCAGATTGCCCCTGCATTCTGTTAGCGCCACATTCAAAAAGTAAAAGTTACTTCCTTAGTTTATGTGTTTAGTAAACCTGTTTCTCTCGAAATTTTCCTGTTTTCCATATATACACTGGATTTGTTTGAATTTGAATGCAAAGCTCTGTAGAATTACAGGTTTCAGCGTCGTTGTGTTTGTAGTTTATGCCAAAAAGAAACATTTGGAATTTGTGTGTCATTTGAGTAGTTTACAAGTAGTTTCTTTGGGGGCCACCATAGTCTTCCTCACTCGTGGGTTCGTTTTTTAGTATGTTGATAGGACTTATCTTACTTTGTGTTGATGAGCTATTTTTGTTATCTAGGATCTATGTAGCCCTGTTTGTTATGTGGTTATAGTTGATGTCAGTTAGGGAAATGATTTATTGAAACTGCTTTTAATTTGGAACCACAGGGGAACTTCGAAGCCTTCGAAGAGATGTATGAGCAAAAGCGAAGAGAGAACAATAAAAAGTTTGAAACATTTGAGAAGCAACTGAAAGCGGCAAAACGGAGTGGAAATAAGGCCAATCAAGATAAGGTATGGTTGGCAGATCTGAAGACATACTTATTTTTCCTTAAATGTGCTACAGTAGTTGATAATGGTGATTGAATCACAAACGCCGAGCATATTCAAACGCAATTGGGTTTGTTAATCTATGTTTCAACATGAGATTTGTCTGGAACAATGTAGCCAATGTTGATCAACCTGGTAGTTTGGAAACAAGAACGCTTAATAAACAGTATGATTTTGACTGGGCTTTCAAACATGAAATGTACATTTTTATCACTTCTGAAGGAAGTTGTCATGGAGACGGCCATTCCATGGCTTGTCTATGGTTGACCTCACATTCATGTTTTAAACGCTCATGTATAAATACTGTGTGAACCGAAATCAGAATTACGACTGCAAACTATGACTTCTAGCGGATAAGAGGTGCTAACAGATGTTGTGCAGTTGTTACTGTTGAGATGTTTGATTCCAAAATTATGATTCCATACCAGACGTAGATTTCAGAAGGTGCCAGACTGCAGAGTCGTTCCTCTTGATATTCGCGTTTATGTTGTTCTGGCTGCAAGATCCATTTCTTGGTCTTTACATCACTGTTCTTAAGTGTTTACCCAACTTTTGGTATCACATATGATGGACCAGGTGAAGGACAAAGCAAAAATGGTTAGTCAGAAGGAGGCTCGAGCCAGGGGTAAAGGCAAAGGAGTGGCTGACGAGGAAGATGTGCCAACAGAGGCACCTAAACGATGGAGAGACTATGCTGTGGAATTCCATTTTCCAGAACCCACAGAGCTTACTCCACCCCTTTTGCAGTTAAAGGATGTAGAATTCCAATATCCTGGAAGGGAGGATTTTGCTCTCAAGAACATAGATGTTGGGGTGGATATGGGGACCAGGGTGGCCATTGTCGGACCAAATGGTGCTGGGAAATCGACGATGTTAAATCTTTTGGCTGGAGATTTACAACCTACGGTGGGAGAGGCACGTCAAAGTCAGAAGTTGAGAGTGGGAAGGTATTCACAACATTTTGTAGATCTACTTCAGTTTGATGAAACTCCTGTTCAGTATCTCCTTCGACTATATCCGGACCAAGAGGGTCCCAGTAAACAAGAGGCTGTTAGGGCGAAATTGGGCAAGTTCGGTCTGCCTAGCCACAACCATTTGACCCCGATAGTGAAGCTTTCAGGAGGACAGAAAGCAAGGGTGGTATTTACGTCTATATCCATGAAGAAACCACACATTTTGTTGTTGGATGAACCAACAAATCATCTTGACATGCAGGTAATCTATCTTCAATTGTTGTAGGCTGTTTTTTGAGGTAGTAATCTCTTCATGTGTTGTAGACGGTTTTTTGTTGTACTGCATCCATCGAACCTAGTGGTAGTTCAATTGCACGTGATAGATTTACCCTCATGTTGAGGCTGGATCGTACAGTTTGACGAGTAACCCCACATACGATTACTCAAAAAACTGTACGAGCTGTATGATCACCCACTTTTATGTGGGTAAGACTTCGATCGTATAATTTCCCAATGAAAATCCTCTTATTTGCTGATCGAAGAGGACGGGAAAGCTGTCTAAAAATTGTAGAGGAATTCACCTTGCAGTTATGGTGGTGATTGCAGAGTATTGATGCTCTGGCGGATGCCCTTGAAGAGTTTACCGGTGGAGTAGTACTGGTGAGTCACGACTCAAGACTGATTTCTCAGGTTTGTGGTGATGAGGAACGGAGTGAGATTTGGGTCGTTGATGATGGGACTTGCACAAAGTATTCAGGAAGCTTCAATGAATACAAAGAGGAACTCATCAAGGAAATTATTGCTGAAGTAGAGGAGTAAATTTCCAGCCAAAATTTATGTCCTGTTTGGTAATCAAAGAGTCCATCAACGTCTTCGATCGAAATTTCCCCCACTTCCTTTCCCTGTTATGCGATGGGCTCGGTTTTGTTATTTGAGTTGTAGTGTCAATTAGTGACATCTGTCGTTCTCTGTCCTGTCCACTATCTTTTTCTTTAGCCAATTTCTTGACGGAAGGGAACATGCACAAAATTAACGAACTATGTTTTTCCTTCCTCTTTTCTGTTGAACGAAGTCCTACCATCAATTTTCTTTTTTCTCGGTTTTGTTCATTTTCCAGCTCTTGCTGCAATAATTGCATTGGTGATCTTTTTCCGTGGGAAGAGAGAGAGAGTTTCGGTTGAGATGGGTTGTCGGTATCTACTGGTCTCTATTTCAATTTTAGCACCAAGACTGGCAATGAATCCTAGAGGTTTTGTCAGTCCATAGATATAGTTGAATTTGGCAATTCAATCAGTTTTTCAAGGTACAATGGTACTGAAAGTAGAGCTTTATTAAGAACGCGTGATGGTAAAGTATCTTAGTACATGGGAACAAAAAAAAATGAAAAGCCGAAAACGGAACTAAAAAAATGAGTGTTGTTGGAAAAGGTCTCTGACGTAGAGCTTCTATATATAAAACTGGGAACCTTTATGAATTTTCCTTTTTGAATAAAGTGCTTCAAGGTTTCACGTTTTTACCTCGTGTTGTTAAGACTGGACATCTGTAACTTTGAGGTCATTTCTATTGAGGATTTAATGTTATTGTCAACAATGTTTGTGTGCGACATGTATTTTCTGAAATGTATTTTTTTTTGGCGGTATTGTTCAAAAGATTTTGTCTTTGGAGTATTACAAGCGGTTCGGGTTCCGTTTGGTTCAATTCCTGGTTCTCTGTGTCTTAAATATTTGTTTGCTGTTTATCATCATCACAATCTATGATTTTTATAGACTGGAGACCTGAGACATTTATGCTTGTACCTACTCACGTGGTGTGCGTATTTTTCTTACTTTGCTAAGGAAAAATTGTCATGTTATTACGGAAATCAGAATATGTCTATATTGTGCACATGTTTGGTTGCGACGCATGGCAGTGACAATTACGTCTCAAATGGCCTTGTTGTGACCATAGTTCAAATATGTGAAATCAATTGGAAACACTAAATGTTGCTACCTTTTGCTACATTCGTCTTACACAAGGTTTTTCTGTAAATGATATGCATACTGTATCCCGTAGGGAAAATAGCGTTTGCAAGTCGTTTTTGCACTATTGAACTATGGTTGTGATAGATGAAAGTTTAAATCGTTAGTACGTTTTCCTGCGTGATTTGGATAGTCAACAGGTAACTGATATCGGTAATTACAATAGCTAACAAGTTTTCATGCCCCGTTCAAAAAGAAAGTAGACGTCTCATTTGATGTGTATGGTGCATCGTCTCCAAGTATTTGAAGCCGACAATTTTTGCGTCAATGTTCTTATTTCAATTATCCAGACAGAGAGAGCGTATGTGGTAGACTAGTCCTTCACAAACATTATTTAGAGGTGCTCCCGCGATGAGCGTTCTGATATACTATTTCCTGTAGCTGTACTGGGCTAGCTGTACTGCCCATATTGATCGTTTTGTTAGACAGTAGAATAGTGATGGCAAAGTGGATAGTAATGGTCAAAGTTCATATGGATACTCGGTTTTCAAACTGCTTCCAACTTGAAATTCTGGTTTACATTTAAACATTTCCGAGCCACCTAAAACTGAAGTGAAAATGGAACGATAAACAAGGACACCACTATTTCAGATAATAGGATTTATTAAAACGTGCAATCATGAACCATCTGAGTACATGGAAACAAAGGAAAGGAAAAGCCAAAGCGAAATAAAAACTCACACAAGTAAGTGTACGGCCCCATATGGCTAACTACGGGTTTTTTTCTGTCGTTTTCCTTTAAAACTTAGCGTCGTACTGCCTAAGTTGCGAATGTACGAAGAAATCGCAAATTTGTATAGTACAATTTGCGTCATCGTCGAACTTAGGATCTACGAAAATTTGTCGTGTTTTTTCGACCCGTTGTCACGTCATCTTCGAACTTATCATAAACCACGTCGGCAATGTGTTTTAAACAAAGTAGAACTGTTTACACAAATAGGAAAACATATTCACACGTGTGAAAAGTTTTCAAAAGTTTTTGACGATTGAAAAAAGTACAGGGTTGTTCGTTTTTGTCCTCACGCACCTTGTACGGTTTTATTTTGGAGGGGTCTTCATGGCGCAGTGCCATTTTACGTAAAGGTGAAAAAATTGCGAAGTCATGGCGGCCGGACGGAAGTGGTTTAAGCAAAGGCATGTTGTACAGCCACGGCTGCAAGGCTGTACGTCTACAATGTCACGCAATGACATGCGACATACCAAATCGATTCAAAATTACGATGTGTTCAAATAGCCTCTGCCCAAAATTTGAAATCTATGTTCATATCAACCATCATTGTTCTTGCACTCTTTGATATGGTCCTATTCATCCTCTCTGCAACACCATTTTACTCTAGAGAATAAAGAACAGTTAGTTGACGTGAGATTCCATTCAATTTTAAGAATGTTGCAAACTCATTAGAAACATGCTCTCCTCTTTCTCTCATGGAAATTTTCAACCCCAAGCCTTATACTCCTTAATTTTTGCAAAGACTTCATCCTTAATTTTCAAGCAAAAAACTGTAGTAAACCTACTATAGTCATTTGTAAAAGTAACCATAAACCTAACACCTCCCACAGATGGGTACCTAGATGCCCCTAATACATCTGAATAGATTAATTCTAGCACCCTGCTACTTATATGATTAGTTTGCGAAGGGAAAGGCAACTTAAGATTTTTTCCCATTGCACAACCATCAAGAACATTTGATGTTGGTTTCTGACTAATTGTTATACTTTCCACCGTTTTTTGGTTAACCATCTTTTCTAATCTGTCATAATTCACATGCCCTAAACGTTTATGCCATACATCACAATCATTAATTACACTTGAGTACATAACATCACTTTCATTTTCATTCGCAAGACTCAGCCGGTACAAATTGTTTCCTCCAGCAAATCCTTTTGCAAATTTTTTTCCATTCTTACTCACTGTTTTCCTCCCGTTCTCCGATATAGTATTAAAGCCTTTATTTTCTACCACTAACGTAGAGAATAAATTCCTTTTAAAAGCTGGTACATGCAACACATCTTCTAGGACCCTTTTCACAATTTTTCCTTCTACGTTCAGCATAAGTGACACCCTCCCCTTTGCTTTAGACTCAACCAAAGTATCATCACTGAAATAAATTTTGATGGGAGAAGTAGATTGAATACTTTCAAGCAGGTGGAGACTGCGGCACATATGTGCAGATGCACCAGAGTCCATTATCCATTTGTCCTCCTCCAAGCCTTCCGTTGCTTATGCCATCACATATCATCTTCATTTGATACTGCCCTTTAAAATCGAACCGTTCAGTCCCAAGTTGTCACGTTGCAGCGCATCAGATTGACTGTTGTCACATTTTATTCAATTGATCGCGGCACTACAACAATTGTCTAAACGAGAACAGGCACTACAAGTTGTCCAAATCTTAGTGAACTTACACGGGTACAGAAACACCATACTGCCGGATCGACGGAGTATGGTACGTCCGGATGAAATGACGGCAACCTCTTAGGGCCGTTGGCAAACTTCGGTGCATCTCCACTGTTGGCACAATCTCTTCTGTGGCCAATTATTGGCAATGCGATTTTGCTCTCATTCAAAATAGTTTAGCATGGTATGACATTGTTGGCTCCAAGACCTAATTCATTTGGTATCACTAGCGGGGGTCATCACGGTTTTAGTTCAATTTTGGTGCAAATGGATGATTGAGTGGAGTGGGCTTACCATTTTCGCGTAGGTTGTGCCGAACCTGCTCGGTTGTTTAACATCTTATGGTTATTGTTTTTTGGGTGTTATTGCTTACACGCACCTATGAGACCTTCCCATTTGGTGTTGTTTATTGCGAAAAGCTCGAAAGCTCGGATGTATGTGGTTATTTTAACATTTGAGATATAGATTTTATAAGCGGGTGCTCATAAAATATTGTAGGAAATGAAATTCAAAGGGACTAGATATCGACTTCGTGAAGCGAATTCGTTAGAGGGCTCAACAATTTTTTACCATATCTTCTATTTTGCCAATGGGAGTACAAAAGGTGACTCATGTCTTGTCTGACTGTTGGGCAAATTCTTAAATGGGATCTCATGCTCGAAAATTTTGACTTGCCATTCCACTTGTTGTCAACGTCCACGTCCATCTCTAGCATATTGTTAGCCTGCACCAACAATGACACAACCCTAGTTTGTAATGATTTGGCATAACCCTGGCCTGTATTAGTGCATTTTATAAGGCTATAAGGGGGCAGTCAAACAACAAAAAATAAAGGTTGCGGCAAGGAAGTGCAGTCAAACAACAAAAAATAAAGGTTGCGGCAAGGAAGTGGCATGCTGACTAAAGTTGTACCCCGTACTTATCTAAAGCACTCATCTATCCTACTATCCCTCAACTTCCTTAACGTACTTTCTCGAGGCCTTCTTCACTTTTCCCAATACCGTAAGACAGGGGGTGAACTATACTGTTGGAGCCCTGATTAAACAAGCACTTATCTAACAAACTTGGTAACTTCATAGGAAAATGAGATCGGTGATCTTATCTAACAAACTTGGAAACTTCATAGGAAAATGAGATCGGTGATCTGTTGGGCTGCTTGTGGAAGAACAAACTTGTAACAAAATTCGATAGATGTAGGATGGAGACCAAAAATGAAGGGGATATAATAGTTTGCTTCACCCTCTTACAAAAGATTTGGTGATGAAGATGGCGGGTTGTCACGCAAAGATTACCAAGTCTTAAACTTAGCCATGTTTTCACATAAGTATTTGTTGATGGAAGATGAAATGGTTGACTCTTTCGCGATAAGCTTTAATGTTTTCAACATTGGACAATAAGGAAAGGTTTTCACCGAATTTATTAGGATCCCACTTATAGGGCAATAACAACATCTCGAGTGGCAACCTTTTGTACGAGTGGTCATATATGCCGATTTGTCTAAAGTATGCGCCTCCTAAATTCCAACTAGGGGTGGATAAGGCATTTTGAAGAGTGCATTGGGCAAGTTGTTACCTTGAGGATATCATGATAATGTTGGTGACATTCGCTAAACATGTGGTACAGATTCATTGGTAGTGTTGTGTATCGGTAACCATTTGCCGATAATTGATATGCCCGTTTTTTTGGCTAACAACTAATCTATATATTGGCACGATGTATTGGTATCTACCGATTTCGATAATCGGCGATAACTTCGTACTCTGGTACTGAATGGATTGTGAAAAAAAACAAAAACCACCCTCCTCCGCAGTCGCGACATCTCTGTACTCATTTTGTACATTTTGTTCGTATCATAAAGGTTGTTCCATTTGTACAGGTAAATCGGTACATGACAATCAATCTCGGTTTTATAGCGATAAGTTTTTACGTGATACAAATCATTAATATTAACATGGTGTTTGAAACAATGTTTCAATATTCCACATGGTGGGGTCGAAATCTCATCTTCATAATATTTATTTGGGGTAAACATAGTTATTTGTTTGAGGCATAAGGTAACTCGAGGATAGTGGAACCCCACATTGTTAAGGTGCTTGTGTTGGGTGCTCTCTGAAATTTGGTAATTTACACAAACGGTTCATTATTGGATTCGACAACATGGCCAAACTATTGAGACAACTTTTATTGGATGGGTTTGGCGGAGGTGCACCAGAATATTTCAAGTCGTTCACCTGACATTCATGGCCAAACCAAGATTTAGGTTATGGGACTATGTCAAAAAAATGGTTCCTTAAGTGAGTCGTCGTAACAACAAGGTCAATTCCTTGCACAACAACTATTATAGATAACTCGTGCTGGTAGTTTGGGTCATCACACATTTCAAGGTTTACTTGAACAGGGTTAGACTACCTTTGACCACAAATCATAGGACTTTGACATAATCACAGGGAATAGCAAGCATACCAAGAAATTGGCTTGGCCGGCTTTGATTTTGCAAAAACACGAGTTTAACATTATTGAACGGGAGAGCAAGATTCATGGCAAGGTTTAAGCAAGGATTTTAATCCCTCTATGATGTCGTTGAGGCTTCGTTTCACAAATACCTAGTCAATCGAGTGAGATTAATTAGACTCGTCGCGAGTATCTGTACGATTTAGAAACCTTCAACATAATTATTAATCTTTAACACACAAATGGCAAAGTACGGATGGAGAGGGGCCTGGACGAGGGATATTTGGAAAATGCGAAGTGTTACAATCCTTAACCACACGAAAATTGATTGAAAGCGTGATAGTCAATGTTAGTGTCAAGCTGTATCAACAGATAAACACCCATACAGGACTAAATATCATTGGAAATTTGCCCGATCGGGGTTTTGAAAATTTTGCAAGCCGCAAGACATTGATACTTTGTTGGTCAATGTTTACGACGAGAATGGCTATACCCGGTAGCGAAAGGTTTATTCATTAAAGGCGACTACTCAGTGGTGGTATGGAAAAAGGATTTAAGGAAAATCGATAATTGAGACTCCCTCGATTTGGGACAAAGTAAAGACGTCTTTTTATCAAAATGAGATATCAATTTCTATTTTTTTCCCATCAAGGTGATGTTCTACATATGCTCATTTTATCTGCTTGAACCTCGCTCTATGCGTCCGATTACGTTTGCGCATTTTCATAAGTGGATTGAGGTCGTGGTTTTTATCGAAAAGAGTTTCGGAGAGTGGTGGAAGCTTTCGTTGAAAGCGTGTTTGATCAATTTTAAAATTATATAATTGGTTATGTCCCAGATTTTTTTGTGCACGTTTTGGAGAAAAAGCTTCGTGTAATGAGGGTATCTCACCAAGAGCAATGGACCAAAGCCTAACCTCGAGACACATTTTGATAAATTTCTTCAAACGTTAGTTATCCTTTAATCGTGCGACAAATTCCATTCAAGCCTGTTTATATAATATCTGATAGGTTTGTGTGCGACATTTTGATCCTATAATCATACTTTATTTTTGAAAGGCCTGTGGGATCAACACTGACCTTGCTCTCCTAAGAATGATAATTTTCCTCCGTCTTATGTCTATGACTTATTTTTTAATAACTCGTCAACAGTTGGAACTCAAATAGAATCAATAATTTAAGTTTCGTTTTATACGTTATATTAAGACAGTTTACTCTAATATGGAATGTTTATAAAGAGTGTAGTGTACGATATGTGTTATTTTTGTATTAAATTGCCTGCTATTTCGTAGAAACGTACAGAAAAAGTGTTAGATAACATGGTCGACACGCGAAAGTGAGTATCTCGACACGAGCCAACACACTTAGGTTTGATTCGTAGTTTTAAAGACGGAGGAAAAAAGAGTGAACTTGTTCACCCATGTTTATACATCGACTATGTGAAAATAGACTATATCTGGTAGAATATGGGGATTTGTATCCAAATTGGTCTTAGATTTATAAACTCGTGCTAATTTTTGTTGGCGCTAGGGCTAAAATCCAAAATAGAGGTAATTACACTGTTTTATTATTTTCTCTTATAATGTATCTACGCTATTAGCGATTCACGGTTAGACTCACTTTTTCGCATAGTTGTTCACGACGATTAGAGCGAACGCACCAATCGCGACGAATTATACGTAACGAACGCATTGAACCTTTTGAAAAAATCGTTTAAAATCGTTAGTGAATTTACTTCCGTTCTATTCCTTACATGAAAAGAAAAACATACATATAGCGCAGTTTGCAAGTTTTTCCCGTTAAATGAGCGCTAAAATATTAAAAATATTTAAATACATATCCCACTCCATCTTTGTGTTGAAAACCCTTCATCAAATGGTAGTGGAGTCGTCAACATTATGCTACGCCACACATGTGGCTTACCCGGGTTCGAACATTCGCAAAGGTAAACTTTTATCAAATTCCGTCTGTTTGAGCTTAGGGAGGCGGCTTCCTCGCGGTTTCGTTTTCAGTATTCCATGGCGGCATCTTTCATAAAGATTTGAAGAAGACGCGCGTACAAATTTCAAACTTACCGCGCGAAATTAGTGTGACGTTCAACGTCTCTTTTCAAAAATGACTGTAGATTTTCAATGAAATAACGTACAAGTTCCGTGATATTTCTGTTCAGTTCACTGAACAGAAAGTACTAATAACTACGACGTATCTTTTCCTGGAATTCGGTACATATCCGTAAAAAAATGCACAGTTACCGTACTTTGTTCACAGGTTTCCGTAAATTTACAGTTTCAGTTTACAGTAGACGTTTTTTTACGATTTTTTCAAAAGTCACGAATTATACGTTTCAATCGGAAAAATTGAAAAAATCGCGCGACTTGAACAACTATGTTTTTCCGTTTATAGAAACTCCCCAATATGGGGATGTGTATCCAAATTAGTGTTAGATTTATAAATTAGCGTTAATTTTTTGTTGGTGTTAGGGTAGAACGTAAAATAGAATGGATTACACTATTTTACTCTTTACTCTGATAATGTATCAACATTATTAGCGATTCGCGCTGTGACTCACTTTTTCGCTAAAACGCGCCCTCATTATAGATTGTCATCAGTTCATCGTATTTTGATCTTAGAATAGCGCGCTAGCAGATCGTACGGTATCATGTACGGTCTTTTGGACAGACACCAAAGCGTAGAAAACTATGAAGTTTCCTTGGACAGCAGGCAAGGACCGGGGGATTAGGATGCTCCGATTCGGGATTATGCTGGATTTTATGTCCACACTGTTCCATGTCACATGCTATCGCAGACGTGGGATGCTTTCAATGGCTGTCCGTTATGAAACTTATCTCTACTCGGCGTGGAGCGTTTGTCTTCGGCCAGCACGTGGCGACTGTCCACCGTGATGACGGTTGTCATCGACGGCTCGATGGGGCGATCGCCTCACGGATGCTAAAAAAGCCTTAGTTAAAAAGTAGGTGAAAGTACGCCCATACAATATGCCTATTGTACGAAAAAAATACAATATGCCCTTAAGACCCATATTGTAATGGTCGCAAAATGAAACATAATACTAACAGGGTTTAGTTGCACATAGAGAATTAGGGCATGGTTACATCAGGAGGTCTCTGTAATAGTACGGACATCAAAAATTCTGTATTACAGAGGCCTCGGTTACATCCCGTATCGTTTGTAAATAAGAATTTACATACGTGTTGGTTTTTTAGTGGTTCCACGTAAGTCGACGATCAAATCTCTAAAATCGCAAAGATTTGAAAACCGACCATTTTCGTATGCAAATCCGTACTTGCGTACTTCGCACGTGTAATTCGCAAGTGTACAGCGTCAATGTACCTCAGAGATCTCCTTCACTCTGCTGACTTTCAGGAAAAAAACGTATTTCTTTTCGGCAAAGATTTTACGGTCACCTTGTCAGAAGGCACGTGACTTTGGGGGCGTGTGAAAATTTTCTTTTTTCATCGACGCACGTGTCTATCGTCCAAGTGTAACGAATTGACTGGTTCTGTATTGGTGAACCCACCTCCGCGAGGTGGGTTCACCATTACAGAGGCGTATGGAGCAACTGCTTTGCAGATGAAGACCAAAATTAAATCGGACGGTCGACGTCTTCTCCTGGATAATTGGAGAATCGTAATCTTATTTTCTGCAATGCTGTTTTCAAGAAACTCACGAAAATATAGTACGGCATGGTACGGGCAGGTACAAAATTCTGTATTAAACCTACTTTTCGTCTGATTTAACCATAGCCTTAAACGTCATGTCTAAGGGTGCGTCTCTAGTATTTCAAACTTAAAGATTTTTTTTTTGTTTTTTAGCGCAGATCCGGCGGACCCGGATTCCGGGTGTCCCTATGTGTACCAAACGAAATTGTCACTTAACGGCGTGACGATTGTATACGTCGTCAAAGCCCGTGACGGCTGTCAACGTCTACAATCTATGATGACGCACGTTATTTTTCGTAACTGCTTGTGACGTCGCATGACTTTTCGTGACATTGTAGACCTACCGCCCTCCAGCCTGTGTTGTTTCATGGTTGAAGAAGATGGTTTTTGCCTTTGCGTCTATTGTCGGCTCGACGTGAAATGGCATAGGAACCTTAGAGACCCCTGCAAAAAAAAAATCCGTACCGGATGGAAACTGACAAAACAAAACAAACTGTGTACTTCTCTTTGTCGTATTAGACAAAAACGGACAAAACATAGCGAATCGTGTACACTTCCACGTCGCTTGAATTCGTTTGAAGTTTTTGAACAAAACATTACACGTGCGAATACGTGTTCCTATTTGTTTATAGAAAATACCTAATTTTAAAACACATCGGCCCTGTATTTTAAAGATAAGGTTGAAGATGACGTTTTTTGTCGTCGAAGTGGGTCGAAAAACACAAGACGACAACATGTAGTACATTTTAAATTCGATGATGACGCAAAATGTACTTCTCTTTTTTTCTATTTTATTGTACGAATGAAACTTACGCGGTACGGCTCTAAGTTTTACAGGAAAACGACAGAAAAAAACCCTTACTTAAGCACATAGAGACGCACCCTAAATTTTGAAAAACCATTCGGACAAATTTTTATTTTTCCGTGAGTTTTGAGGTTTTTTTTGTTTAAACCGTCAGATTTCGACGATCGGACGGTCGCTGATCAAAGTAGCGATCTAAGAAGATCACATGAAAAGCCCGTAACACAACTTACGATACGACTTACGTCCGCTTTTTTTTTTTTTCAGGGTTTTTTTTTCCGCGGAATGTCATCTTACGCCGTGTCAGTTCGCTAAAAACTGTCGTCCGGCGGCGTGCGCTGTACTATGATGATACGTCAGGTTCGTACGTTTGTATAAGAGTGTGCACAACGCACACACATACAGTATGCATACTCAACGCGAGTTTTGTGCCAAGTTTTGTGCGCCTACCAAAGGCCTACCCTAAAAACGCCTACTTTTGAAATATGAAAAAAACGTTACGATGAATGCTTTTTCCTGCTGCCCCAATTTTTCGCGGATTTTACTGCACGCTTTTTCTAGCCACGTCGCCCACAGATAGCATTGCATCGGACGCACGTGACCTATGCCGCGTGACATTGCATTATTCGCAGCAATCGCGATATGACTAGACAATGAATCTGTCTTAGGGTGTGTCCCCATGTGCATAAGTAAGGGTTTTTTTTTGTCGTTTTCCTGTAAAACTTAGCGTCGTACTGCATAAGTTCCAACCGTACGAAGGAATCGCAAAATTGTAGAGTACAATTTGCGTCACCCTCGAACTTAGGATGTAAGAAAAATTGTCGTCTTGTGTTTTTCGACCCACTTCTACGACAAAAAACGTCATCTTCAACCTTATCTTTAAAACACATGCGCGATGTATTTTAAAACTAGGGATTTTACATAAACAAATAGGAACACATATTCGCACGTGCCGTAATTTTCGAAGTATTTCACACGATTTTCAAAGACAAAGGAAAGTACGGAAGTCGCTATGTTTTGCCCGTTTGCATTTAATACGACAAAGAAAATTACACAATATGTTTGGTTTTGTCCGTTTTCGTCCAGTACAATTTTTTTTTTTGCAGGGGTCTCGAAATTCCGATGCCATTTCACGTCGACCGGACAGGAGACGCAAAGGCAAATTGCAACTTCTTCAAACCGTGAAACGGTACAGGGTGGAAGGCGGTACGTCTACAATGTCACGGTAAGACATGCGACGTCACACAGGCAGTTCCAAATAATAACGCCTGACAACACAGATTGTAGACGTTAACAACCGTCACAGGTATTGTCGACGTATACAATCGTCACAAGCGTAAGTTACGATTTCGTCCTTACACACATAGGGACACTTGAAATCCGGGTCCGCCGGATCTGCGCTAAAAAACAAAGTAAGTTCGCTAAGTTTCAAGTACATGGGGACAAACCCTTAGTTGTACATTGTGTTCATAAATGCGACGATCTCCTGACGTCCAACAGGGTAATTGTTCAACTAGCCGTAGATGTACGGCACCCTAAGTAATTTGGAACTTTTTGAGAGCGGGCTGATACTGTTCGCTGAAAGAATCTCGTTAGGTCGCCCGGTTATGATATTATTGTTGGTTTAGAGTGTCAAAGGAACCAATCAGAAGCCTTTCTTTTTGTCCCCATGACTTGCGGGACCAGAATCAGAAGAGCCAATTTTCATGTTTACGACAGTCTCTTCTATCCAGTTTGTCTGCTTATGGTTCTTTTAGGTGCGGGAAATTACCTTCAATCCAAGTGAATCAGAAGATGCCAGCGCGGCACTTCAGGTTAGATTGGTACTATTTTTCCTAGTAATAGTGGCAGCTCGTTGATTCCGAAACTGCGTTTCACGAGTCACCTGTGAACACGTGGCGGCGTCTCTTGAAACACTTAGGTTTTGGAATAGGTCCTCCGTTTCTACAAGAATTTTTAATTCACGTACACATCTGGATTTCTTTTTAACCGCTCAATCGACCTTCTCATTAAGTTCGATCCATGTGCTTGATATGTCACATGGGAAGAAGTCCTAGCAGTACAAAATTTTCTCCTAAGATTGATATTCACGAACCTTATCAAAGATAGGCCGAAACTTCAGCAGGATACATGTGTATCCACTACCCGCATAAAATCTGACGGTCCTTTACGAACAGATTCTCAGTTCCATAGAAAGCCGACGCCGAATCGTGACATCCACCTCGCATTGCAGGCCCACCATTTTCCTGGCAAGATCCGCCCCCCTGAATAATATCTCCGTCCCGGCTTCTGTACCTACAGTAAGATTCGTACAGAGAATTCCCCCATTTCATTGGCTTCCCCGGATCCTCCGCTGTGTGTCCCGCCCCACTTGCTTTGTCCGCAAACGAGATGCCATCAGTTCAATCATAGAACTGTCAGGGAAGACCCGAAACTGCATAGAATTACTCGTCAGAGTTCGTTATATAATCTTCTGTTCCAAAGATTCTGCAAAAAGGCTAGGCTGTGACCCCTATCTTTTCCGCCAATCGTTTTCAAAAGACTCCCAGGCGTGGGACGGCTACAATTTCGCCACATCTGAAGCCGTACCAAAGTCTCAAACCCGAGTCGTGTTCTCCCATTAGTCCATCTGCTTCATTGCCTGTACAGCCATTCCCAACCTTTACCGAACCGTACGTCCGTACGTCACTTGAATCCAGCGCTTCAATGAATCTGGTCCATTTCTCAAGCAGCACCAGTTCAGTTTTGCTGTAAGAACAGCAAAGGCCATAGCTTTTGCACTTCTCTTGCTTTTTCTCTCTCTGGAGGATACTTTTCATTTAACCCTCCCGTGAAGCCTTTTCTTCGCCAGCTGGTTCTCTCTCATTGGCTCCCGTCTCACAGGCTGTCAAGTGTCCTATTATCGAGCGTTAGAGATAATTTTAGGGTTGAATTCGGTCTGAAGGAGCGAAAGCAATAGAGGAAGGATAGATACTCGGAAGATTTTGTCAGGGCAGTAGCACACAGGACGAGTAGGTGTTTTACAAAATTAAGTGAAAGTTGAAGTTTTTTTTTTTTTTTTTTTAAAAGGTTCACGGTGAACACTCGTGTTTTTCTGCCTCTCTGTGAAGATTACTTTTCAGGATTTTTCCTGCCACAGCCCAAATCACCTCTTTTGGCTGTTTCTGATGAAGGATAGAAAGAGAAGTAAACTTTCTTCGTCTTCCGGCATAGCTGAAAGAGGAGGAGGTGTAGGAGGACGATATCTGGAGCCACGAAGCAGTGAACAACAATCCGACAGGAAAACTTTTGGAGGCAAAAAAATGGACCTGCTTGACATGCATGCGGATGCCTTAACCCATATAGCTTCGTTTTTGGACCATCGAGATGTCATAAACCTTAGTTCGACCTGTTCTTTACTTCTAAATGTGGTGGATTCTAGCGATGTGTGGATGAAGCTCTGTAGAAAATGGAGCTGCAATGTGTCACTCCAGGATTGGGCGGCAAAAGTTAATTCTCCGAAAGCACTTTTTCGGTTACTGAACAGTTTTGATTCGGTGATTGGAGCATGGAGTGCCCAGGAATTGGCTCCAAGGGGAGGGCTTTTGTATGTTACTTGGGTAAGCGACAATAATTTAGTGTTGTACAGTTGTTTGATTGGCCTGTGTTGGATAGGATACGTCAGCAAGTTGTTGGAGGGTCTTTCCTGGAAGGTTTCTGAGTTCTGACAACTCTGAATGTTGTAGATTAGTAGTAAGTTCTGCTCATTGAAGAAAATCTCCTTCATTTGAAACAAATGTTGATTTTTTGGGACATGCTTTTTGTGTGTTTGACCTGGAGCTTGTCTGTTTTTTTGAAGTCAGGTTTCTTTTTGGTTGTTAATTTATCAATACCAAATTCTTACCTTCTGTATGATTATTTTTTGGTTGTTGTTTTTGCTTATTGCAGGGGAATCTTTCTGTTGTGGCCTTCAGGATTATGCCAGAATGGATGGGTAAGAAATTTCAACATAATTATATTTTGATTGATAAGTTTAATAGTTGAAGCTTTTTGGTTAGGTTTATGATCTCTGTTTGTTTCAACTTTTTGTGTGAGTTGACATGAGAGCGGTTTAAATGCGAATGGCTTCATCATTTTGGCTGCAATAATGATATTTTGTGAGGCTCTGATTTTTTTCCTTCAATTTGTTGTTTTCCTTTTTCTTTATCAGTTTTTTTAAGAGATTATGTTAGTTTGCTTTCTATGTCATGGAACCAAATGCTTCTAGTTTTTTGTTACAATGGTTTGAAATAACGTTTTACTGACGTCCATTTGACTCTGGATTGGAACTATTTGCTGGACACCCCCACTGACAAACCAAAGTTTTTTTTGTTTTTTGATGTGTGGCAATGGATGGTTACAGCTCAAGGATTAGTGTGTATGAGACTTTTTGAAGTCGTGGGAGAGTGCGACGGTTCGTCGCGAGTGGCCTTGTTGACAGGAAGGGGAGGTCAACAGGAATTGCCTCTCCCGGGAGCAATTGTCTGGGAGTCAGATTGCCACTCTGATTTCCATTTGGAGACACACACAGGCCCGGAATCAGCTCACATGCCAGCCACTGAGGCGCAAGAACAGGTAGGAGTTTTTTGCTTTAATTAGGTTTTATGTTTTTCTAGGCTGGATGAGAAGCTAATAGTGTTGAAGCTTTCTGAGCCGTTTCGAGGAAATTTGGCGGGTATTTGATTTGGTTATCGCTTAAGGGTAGTGGCAGTTTTACTTGGTTGAGAGTTATTTGCAGTTAATCTTTAAATTAGTCACGGTGCTTAACAAGGTTTTTTAATCTGTCTGGTTTCCCTTTGCATATAGTCGGGTTATTCTCAGTGGGTCAGCAATCCTGTGATTCTTATAGTTAGGTGCAGTTACTGTTTCATACTTACGACAGGAAAATGTGAATTGTTTCACATTTTTTTGGCCATATCCTTGTATGTTTTTTAAGATGCTGTCTTTAACTGGTCTGTCCATCTAGATACTCGAACATCTATCGATAACCTCTGTGTCCACTTCAATCCCTTCATGCACCTTCTCACCATTTGTTGATGTCCTTAAATCTCCACTTTCTGTTCTTTTTGTTCACCCTTCAATCCATTCATTCACCCTCAATCCACTCTTCTTCCGGTCATTCTTCTTTCAGTCTCCCTTTTATTTCTCCCACCCCCTGTTATTCCCTTCATCCACTTTTCAATTTTTTCATTGCCCTTACAGTTCCTTCAATCTACTTTCCATTGTTACCATCCGTCCTTCATCCACTCTTCTTCCATTACTTGTCCCTTCATTCTCTTTTCAGTCTCCCTTTTGTTCTGTCCACTCCCCTTCAATCCCTTCATCCATTAATTGATCCATTTTCGTCCTGTGTTCAGGCCGAGGTCAGAGCAACGGCTCTGGAGGAAGTTGCTGCGGCAGTGGAAGTTCAGGAGCATCAGAGACAGGGCCGTCTGCGAGAGCAGCTCTACCAGCAGCAGTTAATGCGAACCATGTGGCTTGCCGAGGATGCGCCACACGTCGCTCTTCCAGCGCCAGAACCAGCAGTGCCAGCTGTCGCAGCTAATGTTGCCAATGGGAATGGTCATGGAAACGGGGAAATGAGAGCTGGAAACAGAAATGGAATTGGAAACGGACATCGGTTTGGGAACAGGTTTGGCAATGGGATTGAGAATGGAGTTGGGAACAGAGTGCAAAACGGATTGGTGAATCAGGGAAATGGGCCTGAAATTGGGAACGGTATTGGAAACGGAAATGGAAATGGAAATGAACATGGTCATGGAAATCAAGAGTTGCGACACAGAGCTGTGCAGTACCTCCTCAGATTGGCAACCGGAGGCCCTAATAGGAGAGTGCCTTCTGAGGAGAGTTTGCAAGATCCTATTGGAGGAGGTGCTTTAGGAATTTCAGGTGAAGGTGAAGACAAGCCTCGGAGGCTTATGAAGAGAGTGGCGGTTCCGAAGTCCAAGTATTCAAGATTGAGAGTGGATGTACCTTGCAAGGGAAAGGAACTTGCAGGCTTATGGAGTGGAGTCTATGGCCCTCATGGTTTGGAGATTTTAAATATCCATTATACGGACGAGGGGAAGATTGTGGCCACCAAAGTACTCGGTATGACTTTTATTTGCCATTTGGTGGAGGAGCTTTTCTGAAGCTTTGTTATCTATTCTTGTACGGATCATTTTGAAGTTTTGATAGCCATGGAAAATGTTTTGAGCTGAATGTCTTTTCAAGAAGCTTATTTGTGTTTTTCTTTATGGTTGTCAGGGAGAAATGTAATCAGATAATTGTTTAAGTAATGTGGTTCTACATCCTTTTGAAGCTTAAGTTGCTCTCATATTTTTGCCCTGTGTGTCATATTAGAGACCGTGGGTACTATTGTTAGTTAGAAGATTGATGCTGATCTCTTTTTGTTAATGCTTTTATTTTTCATATACTTTGTTCAGGCGACCCTAATGTTCCCTGTGGAAAAGTGACTTTCACGGCTTCTTTGGAGTCTGAAAATTTGGAGCCTCCTCCGGATCATCAGCAACTTGCGGCTATGAGTGCCGGTCATGCTGAAGAGGGGGAATGGGAAATTCCAAGCTTTGTAACAACGTAAGTTCTTAACTCGTTCAAATGTGTACATTTTTTGTTCTTCAGTCAGGGAATGGAAAACTCCAATGTTTGTGTCATCGCATGTTTTTAGCTTGTTTACCAGTTTTTACTTTTTCTTTTGCTTTCATTCTCTATGGCTGATGTCTCGTCATGAGACTTTTACTCTTCCCTGTCCCGTGGTTGGTCCATCGGTGTTTGTTTCATCCATTATTTATTGCTGTCTTTTTTTTTTTTTGGCTAATATGAGCTGGTTTTAGCGTGTGCAGATACCAAGGTGAAGGGCGAGTGGCCGGTTATAATTACAGACGTCCTTCTTGGTCAGTGGGCAGCTATTGGTGGAGAAAAGTGGTCGGTTTTCTTTTCTTTGGAAAGAAGTCAATTTCATTATTCGCTTCCGTCGATTGTCTCTCTCTGATCTCGTTCAGCTCCAGCAGAATGCCAAGGGACAGGAGAACAGAAGTCAAGGATGGGCCGAGACTTGAAGAGGATCCCACGAGCGAGGTAGTGTGAGAGAGCGGGAGAGAGAGGGAGAGGGAGAGACAGCGAGCGTGAGCTGAATAGACAGATTTGACGCAGAGCATGTTAGCCTTCTCTTCGGATCAAGCCGGACGCTTGATAAGTAGCAGTAAAGGTAGTATTGAATAGGCCGAAAATAGTGAGAATGACCGATTGAGGAAACTGGGAAGGCAGTTGAGTACTATGGTTTATCAATATGGTTCATGCTTAAAACTTGTTCATTTGTAAAGAACCATTTCGAGCAAGGATTTGCTCTTATTGTAGCTTTCTTTTAGAGTTTCAGTTCAACTTTGTTAAATCTAAGGTACAACTGATGGTCAAATTGCATCTTCCTAAACATCAGTTTCAGAAACTTCATCTTTACTTTGAAAAATGTTGAAACTGATTGGATGGTAGAACGGTCAGTAGTTCCAAACGTTTCTTTTGTGGTTGCAACGAGTGAGACAGAACTAGGATGTGCGCTTGGGATGTTTATATAGGTCTATGTGTAAAAGGTAGAAGGTAGGCATTAAACATAACTTTTTCTTTTTCCAGTTGAAGAATTGTCTTTTAAGCTCTTCAGATGTTTGTGGTTTTAAGCCTTTCGTCTTGTGTCGTCAGAGTTGTGTTGTGTAAGTTTTTTAATTTTTTGGAGTCATTTTGAGAGCTAGATATCTAAAACAATAGTTCTTACATGAAAGTTTTGTTATGATTTTCTTGGGTTTAATAGTAATGATTCAGTTTGACATTCTGGACTCTGATGCTGAACAACTGTGTATTGTGGATGGACCGTAGTGCTGGTTAGATTTTGACTGTTCAAACAATATACTCTCTAGACATCCTTGAATAGTGATGACGACTTCTGTCAAAGTTGTTAAACTGTGTACTTATCATGGTGTTAGTGTGTGGTGCATAAACGCTCTAACAACATGAAATAGTATAAGGAAGATGCCAGAGAAGAACGATTAGCAATGGAAATACGTCGAGCAAACATCATCACGTTTGGGAGGTATCACTCTCGACGGTCAACTGACAGAGAAGTTATCGAATAAACTCAGACGATATAGATTGAACACATAATCAACAATATGTCGAATTTGGCATGAAACAGTTGTTGGATTTCAATAGGATTACAGGGCGTGAATTGAGCATTGTTACAGCCTGTATATCTTGGTGTATACAATGTGGATAAGCTGTGAAAGTCTACTGTTAGAATGGAAACCTCCCCTCCCCTCCCCTCCCCTCCCCTCTCCTCCCCTCCCCTCCCCTCTCCTCCCCTCCCCTCCCTCCTCTCCCTCCCTCCCTCCCTCCCTCCCTCCCTCCCTCCCTCCCCCCCTCCCTCTCCCCCTCCCTCCCTCCCTCCCTCCCTCCCTCCCTCCCTCCCTCCCCCCCTCCCTCCCTCCCTCCCTCCCTCCCTCCCTCCCTCCCTCCCTCCCTCCCCCCCTCCCCCCCTCCCCCCCTTCCTCCCCTCCTCCCTCCCCCTCCCTCCCTCCCCCTCCCTCCCTCCCTCCCTCCCTCCCTCCCTCCCCCTCCCTCCCTCTCCCTCCCTCCCTCCCTCCCTCCCTCCCTCCCTCCCTCCCTCCCTCCCTCCCTCCCTCCACATTTGCAATCTTGGTGCATTGGTATTTTAGAATTTGAATTTTGATTATGTTGTGTTGCTCATATGTACCAACCACCCAGCATCGGACATTACATTGGGAACAACTTGAGTTTTCATTAAGGACACCGGCATATGGAACAACTTGTCATATTTGCCGGATTTTCACCTATAGGCAAACCTATGGGTGCTTTTTCAAAATGCCGAAGACCCTTCTGCACACATTCGTCTGCTACTATGGAAATAACTGAATGATCGTTTAGGTTCATGTAGATTTTTGCCTGGATATGGAGTAATTAACTGCTTGCTTAAGGGGTACCCTGCATTGCCTATAAGGAAGGGTGGTACTTCACTGGAATTAACACTAACGGTGGGGCCTTTGATTCCTTCGCCAACATTATTGCATGTCCCACACTAGAATTCTGAAACACCCTGGAATCATGAATGCTGCCAGTCCACCCAATGCATGCGTCTAAAATGCGGGTATTGGGTGCAACTACAACCTGCAAAATTGTGCTATAATTGTGTTCTCTATCGAACCAATCGGCTGGTTTCACGCCATCCCCTAATTTGATGGGTTTGTGAGTGGCATCAATGGCACCGCAGCAATTTGGAAACTGAAACTTGTAATCTTTAAATGCATATACAAGTTCGTCAAACTTTGGTCCTTTAGGCCATCTTATCAAACGGGGGGTAAGTATCTCCCAAACAGCCTTACAAAAAATGACTTGCTTCCTTATAACTGTGACCTTGCTTACTTTAAAAAGTTCCCCCACAGACGCAGGAGTGTTCACCGTGGCAAGACGGTATAGCACTATCTCTATTTGACGTTGCACTATAATTTTTCGGTTTGGGACATTCATAAAAGGTCGTGCTGGGTTGGTTTCCATGCGAAACCCTTTTTCGTCTACCAAATAACTAACAAGATGACGCAGGAGACGAAACAACATTTGTGCCTGTTGTCATCGCACTCTCTTAAAAGGTTCTGCGAGAAATGAAGACTTCTAGGGCGGATGTAAAACCTCCACATGTCCTTCGTCGTCTGATCATCGTCCTTCCGAATACATCTGCAAACTCCAGAAACCTGACCTGTGGGAGCTACAGTTGATGTTTCTCTGTGCGATATACATCATGAAGTTTAGGAAAATCAATTCTTCATCATTATATTCACTTTTGCTCAACGCTAACAAGATGAATAGGATTAAAATTAGCTCCATTATGGATAAGTTTTGAAAACCTTCCCCAGGTAACAATTTGACAATCCCTAAAAAATCGTCAGAATTCTGTTTTTTTTTTAATCCTTCTACCTGATGGAAAGATGTTTGAACACTTAACTGGAGTGAAATAATAATCTCACAGAGTGTTGCTACGTATGAATGTTTGACTTCGTTTTGGAATAGAACATTAATATAATAGCCGTTAAGAAAGTTAAAGCCAGTGGAAACCTAATGTTCGTTTCGAAATCACAAACCCTAAAGGTTGGTGGAAGATAAAGACGCGTGAAAGAAGTATGGAAGTTGTGTCGTACGATCGCCTAGTACGCAAGTACATGGTAAGCGAAGTTCATTTTTTAACAAAAGTTGGTCGGTGTGAAAGATACTTGACGATTTTCAGTATCAAATCTATAGTTACGTGGCACCACTCGTTTGCTAACACGTAGATAACAGACTCTGCGCAATGGAACTTCATTCAAATTGTAGCATTCTGAAATGTTGGCCGTACAATTACAGTGTCGTAATGGAACTTCACCCTAACCTGTTTAAGAATCGATTTATGACGATTTTAACCAAATCAAATCTCTGGACGTATCACTTGGTACATCACCCACATACATGTAACACTTGAACAGGCTATGGGGATCCAATAATATACCATACTCGTGACATAATGTGACATTGCGGTAAATGCCATTCAATTTAGTTTAGTGTGAATTCCTATAAACTTTAGGAACAAAGAAGTATAAAGACTACCTTCAACAGATGGGTCAATAAAATGAGTTATCTTGCCGAGGTAACATCAACAAAAAAAGTATGACACGGCCACATTGCCTAGCATTTCATCAATATCAATAACACCTCGAAGATACAAAATACACCCACAGATGAGTCATTACTAAAGGTCATCTGATGATATACGATACACGACACTTTTTGGTTCCACACCTTTTCGATAATTGTACAGGCTAACTAACAAGTTTCTTTTCCAACAAGTAACAAATGAACCTGAATATCGGATTATTCACATAAAAGACAAAACTACAGACACATGAACATAAAAAGGTTGAGAACCAGATGAAAAGACACCATTCCATTGCTCTACCTTTGGTTCCAAATATCTGTACAAAACCATTTCAAAAAACACACATACAAATACAACAGATACAACAGTTGATCCTTGATATCTGCAAATCGTTTGTTTCAACGTTCGCTTGTTTTTTGTCAAAAAACCAAACTATCATTCTGCTTACGAGTCTTTTACCATTATGTCTATAAACACATGTCGTAACTACATACACTCCTATGCATACAAAAATCAGACATCAGTTAATGTGCACAACTTTTCCAACTTCCCATACACAGTGCTGTCCCTGAAAGATTCAACTAACCCAAATTTACAACCAGAACATGCCGTCGTTCAGGACATCCATCACACTTGGCAACTGAGGAACTTGTGAGGGACCAAATCGTACCGAGGGTCCGGAAATCTGACTGGATGCAGTAGACGGTGGTCCTCGCGACCCGGCTTCTGAGCCTCCTATATTGCTTGAGCTGTCCAAATAACACCGAGCTCTTGCGGCCGCCAGATCGGCATAGTAAGCCGGAGGAACCAATGAGACAGATCGAGTACATCTCGCATAAGTGTAAGACATGGAGTTCGTCAAAAGTTGAAGTCGATCGGACGAAAATCCGTTCTCGTCGTGGATCACGTGGTAGTGTGTGGGACGAGACGTGCCCTGCAATAGAAAGAAGCAAATAGGAGGTTATGAATGTACTAAAAAGGAATGAAAACAATATTGAATTTCATATCACAAAGCGGTGAGGCTTCCACAAAGACGGGTTTATGGATTTTTGACGTTTGCACAACCTACAGATGATTACTGATAAGCGAGGTTTAAATGACAAGATTAAAACAAGAATTGACATATTACTCAAACATGTCACTACAATAGTCCAATAAAATTAGAGAATTGCAATCCTCAAACACTTCGGGATTTCAGCAACCACATTGTCCGACAACCAAACGCCTAAATAGAGATAACTTGAGTTCTCTCTACCATACATAGTACAGAGTACTACTACTAAAACCTCGGGTTTCCACTGAAAGAATTTTGATTAATGCCTACACCATTTGCTGAAATCATCACATGTTTAAAATAGAAACATATCCTTATTGTAGGTCCCTTACCTGAAGCCCAGCATGACTGAAGAGATAGAAGTCAAATTCTCGTGGATGACAGATTGCTGTATCCACAACTGTCCCTGGAGGGCAATTTCCTGACCTGTCCCCATCTTGTGGATTTTCACAAAATATTCGAGTGTGGTGTCTCTTCTGGACCACAATGATTGTAAACTTGGGGTTGTACTCGCTGTCGAGGGCTTTACAGGCTATCTTCATTGCTCGTAACTCCGCGAAAAGGACCTGGAGGACATCCCAGACAAACATTCAGTGACTTCACGTTAAAGTGAGAACAACTATTGAGTGACTTTGTCTCTAATTTAAAGTAAAAACAAAAATGAACGAAAGCATATCCACTTTGAAGACTTTCCCATGAGCACAACTTCTTGCATAAATTATCCAACATCCCCTGTGAATCTGGGACAACTAACAAAGTTTATTTTCTGCGTAGGAATTGATAAGTGGGCAAGAAAGAGATCCCTTCACAATCTACGTCGATACTTGTTACGTCTTCCCCTAAAGAATGAAAACTTAAAAAAAAAGAAGGAAGTAATGGCTAAAAAAAGTTACAACTGCCACAAGAAAATCGCATCACATCTATAAAACAATGAAGTTATCACATGGACTGGCATTGCATATTCGACCTTTACCGAACAAAAACACAACTTGAATAACAAGACGGGAACACAAATGTAAAACGAAGAGCAAGTGTTCGACAAACCTGGTAGAACTGGCCTTCACTGACACCATCACGAAAGTAGACGATTCTTGACGGTTTGCGTCTCCTGACATTGTAAAAATTCAAAAGCAGACTCCTGAACATTCCATCTCCGGCTGGATCGCCTTGTTCACGGTGCAAGCCTTGGATTATCTCTTGTCGGTGAGCTTGAGTACTGAGCCTACAGCGGTACTGATTGTTCCTCGGAAAATCCTGTCGGGGTGATTGAATGATGGAAAAAAAGATATTATTAGGATAAAAAAAGCCTGCCCTGTTATGTCCCTGATAAGTACAAATAGGTACAAGCAAGGACTCACGCAGAAATCAATATCCAGTCCAATTCAACATCAATTCCACTTCAGTATCAAAAAAATCAACATTGAAATTCATATTCAGAGCGGGCGATAGTCGAAACCTCACCAAAGTGGCGACAACAGCGGCAATGGATGGTGATGTGTCGTCCCCAGGAGACGGATGAGACACGTCAGCCCCAAAAATGATCGTGGGATCTTGATCCGCCAAAGCTGGGAGATTGGACAAAATACTGTCCGCAATCTTAACATTTGTACCTCCAGCTTTCACATTGATTTTCATGGCCACATTAGCGAGATACTGAGACTGTTTCCTGTCACCCAAAAAAAAATTCCCATCGTAAAGTTTGATGGTTAGTAACCACAACAAAGCGGATAAAAACCACGAAAAAATAAAATAAAGGGGATACAACATTCTTCCTTCAAACAACCGGCCCCTGTAAGCTTTCCGATGTCACACTGAAAAAGGAAAAATAACTCGATGGGCTTGAGATGTGGTATTGGGAGGGAGAGGGGTGGGGGAATGGGAGCAGGAGCTGGAGGAGGAGGGGAGGGGAAGAGCAAAAAAAAGTCGACCCATTTCGAACACCAACAAAAAAAAAAATCCTCACATGTAAGTGAGAAAAGTGATGAGTTCTTACTTTGGCACATGATTGGAAAGAACGCACTGTGTGGGCACATTCAGAACTGTGTCACAAAGGCGTTTTATATCGAAATATTCCGGAACTTTTCCAGGAAGAACAATGACCAGAAGACGGAGCACTGATTGGTTCCGAATTGCACTACGAGCCGCAGCAACGACACGTCGCAATTCATCTTCAACACGCCTCAGATCACCACTGGTCGGAGGAATCACCGGGTTTCTTGCCATCTGAGAACAAGGTGCAGTAAATTGGCGAGAGAGAGAGAGAGAAATCAACAGGCAGGAGGTTCAAAAAGGTAACGTCTATTTTAGTTTCTATTTCCAGTAAATGAAAAAAGACCTGCCGACCATGAAGCAATGACTTAGAAACATGAAACTAATTCAATGAGTGCAGAAAAATCCACATTTTCTAGGTATGGCCATAGTCAAAAATCAAACACAAAACCTACAGATATATTTCAGGGAAATATCATTGCGTGTAAGATTTTAATAAAGTTGCCTAAAAGAATTACAACAATCTCTGGATGAAAGGATCACCAAAAAGCTCCTAGGATGTATAATTTAAAAAAATGAAAGGAGAACAAACTCCCAATCGGTGAAATAGACTTCAGAGAAAAGAAAGAAAAGAAATCCACGGGAAAACTGTTGGTTAAAAAGTCACAAGGACCTCACCCCATAAGCTATTTTCACGGCCAATCGTAACACCACTCTACTAATCACATAATCTGGAATGAAAACTGACCATCAGCCCAAGTTCATTGCATCTCTTTGAGAGTGCATCACCGAACTCCCTTAGCAAGCCCTCGTTAACATAACGAATTGCGAAGTTTATGATGGCCCAATTTTCAATCTTGGCCCCTTCCACCATCTTGAAACCATTAAGCAAATTCCATGCTCCGAGCTTTGGTTGCATCTGTTCCCATCACATGGTTTTATCCCAAACCATTAACAACAACCAACATTGCCAGATAATAACCCTAGAAGGTCACATCAAACAGTCTCGTGAAATCAACGTTTTAGTCAGCGTTGATCATTAGAATTATTTTGGACTATCAAATATTTCACAAATGAGAAGTATTTCCTTTTATCCATACTTGAGCGTCTCCCCCTTGATGTTGCCAAAAAACTTCTTCGGCTTTCTAGCTTCTGATCAACAGAACACTAGCACATACATTATTGTAATACACGTTATAACATAAATAAACTCACCGTTTTCTTTTCACTATACTGTAGCAGAGGGGGAGGCAAAACTCGTCCATTCATTCTTGTAGGCTGCATGTTAAATTCCATTCCGAACTCTTTTGCATACTCATCTCTGCGACGAAAAAAAAAAGTATAAAAATTTTATGGTAAAAAAAAAAACAGAGAAGCTGCTGACAAGTACGTTACACGCAACTTAGAAAGCTTTAAACAACAAATAGCAGAAGGTATTTTGGGTTAAATATCATGGCCACTGTTACGAAGCTTAACGGATCAATTCTGAAACCTCCAGGATCCAGCCTCTGTGCCCCCCGTGTACACTCACCTCGGATACTCGTTCATGTCAACCAAATACTGTATGTCGGCTTGTCTCTCCCTCGGTTTCTTGCAAGCACTCCTCAACATCGCAGTAACTTGCTCATCATTCAGTTTGGCATTGTACCTTTGCCCAGGCAAAATTTCACAGCACTCAAGCGGAAGATAACTGCCTTTTGAACCCACCGCTATACTTGGCATGTCCTTCAAGTATATATTGTAGTTGTACGTCGTTTGGAAGTAATCGACAAGATTGGTTTCAGGCTGCCCGTCACCAAGGCTGAAACGTATATCTCTTGTCCTTTCCCGTGATATTCCAGTGATTCGGTAGCTGCAATAAACCACAGAAGATGGAATATACGTTACTCAACATTAAACTCACAACGTGGATGCAAATTATACATAGCCTTCACCTGAAATTACATTATTCTCGGATGAATTTAAAGCAAAAGATTTAAACCTGGAATGATTTCCATGCAAACGAATAGCAGCAACAAGGATTAGGGAGACTGCTGTGAGACACACAGGAAAAAGCAGTAAGAGCATAGAAGACTAGAGTTTCATAGGAGTGATCCATTCAGAGTCCAAGTTGGAGCCACTCAATCAACATTTACAACTCCCTTCAAACTGAGCTTGTGATTCAATTCACCATCAAGCTCAAGGACACATCATAACAGCCTCAAAAGAACATGCTTGAAAACAACAAAATCAGCAAAAAAACATACAAAACGGAGGTCAACAACTGACACATCACAACAAGCATCCAAGAACGGTATTCACAACATTCAGAGATGGAAAGTCAAAACCAGAATTCAGATTGCTGCTGTTAGAAGCCCACTCACCGTCTCGGAGTGTCACGATGATTTACACTAACTTTCAGCCTCATGATTGCTTTCCTGAGCTTAACTCTTTCGCCATCGCTCAGAGTTGAGCGTTCAGTGAAACGAGGTTTTTTCAGAAAAACTTCAGCAAACTCAGCTAAATTGCATGGAGCAATGAAAGCTGTGGATGAAACATCCACTATAAGAGAGGGCCCATTCTGTGTTGGCCTCAGAGACTGATAGAAACCTCTCCAGCTTACAATTCCTCCCCCGAGCGGAAAAATGGAGTTTCTAAACGTGTCACTGAAGAAAGACCGTCCAACTGGGGTAAATTTCTGTGATGGACGTTCTCGTAATGCGATATCCAGCCCCTGCAGGAAGATGAAAATGGTAGATAATTCTACATTTGCATTGGGAATGAAAAAATCATAATACATTGTCATCGGAAAGAGTCAAAAAAAAAGTTGTAGGCAACCTTACAACCTTGTAAAACCCTGCAAGCCCCGAATTTGCTACAATTTGAACATCAGTTTTCTCAAAAAAATGGAATGATCGAATAATCTTATGAACTCATCCACATGCACATACTCTTAAAGTGGCTTGTAAACAATAAGTCGCCATTACCTGTGACATACGTGCTTCCTGATTGTGATGCCATGAATTTAAGTGTGAAATGTTTGGTTTCTACAAATTCAAGCAAATGTCATCTACAGAACGCTTCAAAAATTGCAATGCTCGAACAAGTAAAAAACATCTTAACAAAAATATAAAAGATAGATTGATATAAAGTCATCTGAAAGAGAAACAGGATGATTAAGCGCATAACCTGTCATTGAAACTCCACTTACATGAGCATGAATATATTTCATACACACTTATGAAAAAAAATATACATCTTTATTCATCTGGAGTTTAAAGCTTGCAATTGTAGACAACTGACCTGAATGATTTCTTGAGGCATTTGTTCCTGTTGATTGTTGAAATAACGAACGAGGGCCTCCATTGGATAGCTTGCAACTTCTTTGATTTTCACAACAAAACGCCTCTCTCTTTCCCGCCCTACGTCCTGTGCCTCTGACGCTCTGCCACCTCTTTCTCGCTCATCAGCCAATGAAACGTTAAACTCCTGCTCACTCCCAAATAACCTCCGAGCCGAGAAAAGGCCTTTTGAACCATCGTAGACAGGTTTTGCAGGCTGTTGGAGGGTTCCTCCAAGCTGCGATTGATGATTGGAAATCACTTCTCGCATCACCGCACGAGCAACTCCTTTGCTCGTGATTGAAGGGCTGATTGCGACATCATAGTGATAGATGTTCATCTCGCCCATATTCTACAATTACAACCATACATAAAAATCCCATACATTAGTCAGAGCATTTCAACATCGCATTACAAGAAAGCTACTAAACACAACCAACATCAACCGAAACTCAAATTGGTAGACATCTTTCCAATGAAAAAACTAAGGTAGTCGTCTATAAAAGTAGCTATACAGCAAGAAGACAAGAAATAATTTAATTACAAGTCCGGACATGAGGTTCCAAGAACCATTATCACAAAGACTGAACTGCAAGGAAGACTACAGCATCCTTTTACAACTTGTGTTTGGTAATAAAAGACACAGTCAAAAAAAAATTAACTGCAATTAAACTCTAAACTGGCAATTTGTGAAATACCCTCAGCCAGACGACATTTATTGGTCATGAAAGACGTGGACATAATTCCTGAGGACTAGGGAACAATAAAAACAATGGGTTTGACCAAGGAGTGCAATTCAGTGTGAAAGAAAGTTAAGCCACAGGAGGGCGGGCGAGGGGATGGGGAGGGGGAGAGGGGGAGAGGGGGAGAGAAGACGACAAAGTGAGAGCCGAGCTAAAAAGGACACATGGTGAAAAAAAGTGAGTGAGAAAGAGAAAAGAGAGAGCGTGAGAAGGAGAGGGAGAGTGAGGGAGTGGGAGAGGGAGAGATAATTGCATGGAGAAAATAGCATGTACTCTCCCACGTGTAGAATTTTCACATTTGTGTGGGTTATCTTTCGTTATTTGAGTAATTTTTTAACGAGAATCAACTCTCGAGGTGATGTTGGTTAAAGTTTTTAGATGAGTTGGAATCATTTGCTCGCTTTTGGAAAAGAGGGAGATGTTAAACTAAAGTAAAAAAGACGCCAAATTTGAGAGTACATTAAAATTTTCACGATGACGTGAATTATACAGTGGTTTTTATAAATTTCGAGAATGGTGGAAGATTTTCTCGTTGTCGATTGAATTTTGGAAGAAAATGACAAAAAAATTGATGCTTTGACACATAGGCACACCCTATACTCATCATGGAAATGGTGACAGTAAGCTTGACCTGGCACAATATTGTAGAGGATTGTTAACTCGATTTGCCATGTCTGATACAACACCTGTTTCTATGTTGTTTGATTCATGGATATTTGCAAAGGTAGTCAAAAGAATCATTTTTCAAAGCTCTATATTGCTTACCAATATGATTATGGTGTTTCGTTGTAAAAAGAGTGAGATACAACTGATAGTGCGAGATGGTGAGTGAGAGAGGCGTCT
This sequence comes from Zygnema cylindricum, assembly GCA_037447655.1. Taxonomy (NCBI): domain Eukaryota; kingdom Viridiplantae; phylum Streptophyta; class Zygnematophyceae; order Zygnematales; family Zygnemataceae; genus Zygnema; species Zygnema cylindricum. Next base: position 216,997 of record JBBHKE010000943.1, read on the forward strand.
TCACGGTCTTCACTTTTGCGAAATGGCATCTGTTGCTCTAGACCCCCTCCATGGCCCCTGTACAGAAAAAGTCCGTACAATCTGGGTACAGATAATGTTTTTTATTTATTTTGTACTCCGCGTTTTGTAATGATGATTTAAAATTTTTCCATACGTGCAAAAACATAATCTTATTCGTTGTTCGCCGTTACTTTAAATTAAATCGACTAGCGAGTTGTTTTCAAATAAAGTTTGATGATGAGCTGGAATGACGTGGAAGTGGGTCGAAAAGAGCAAGACGACAAGCTGTAGTACATTCTAAGCTTCGAGATGACGCAAATTGTATTATGGTTTTTACAATTTTTTTGTACGGCAAGAGATTTTCTTGGTGTAGGCTATGTTTTGGACCAAAAAGACAAAAAAACCCTTACTTTAAAACATAGGAACACACCCTGAAATCAGTTGTTGGGGCATAATAGATGGTTTTTTTTTTATCTTCAAAAGGCTCCAGTTTTTTTCCAAAAAACCACGGAAAAAAGGTAGTTTTGACCGTTTTTTGGGACAGAAATCTGAAATTTTACAAACTGAAAATGGGGCTACTTCTGGCCCCAAGTTGAGGGGTCAAATGAACTCCAAATGCACCCGCGTTTTTTGGGTTAGAAGGTTCTTGAAGTCCATTGTAAGCCTGTTGATTTTCAGATTTTTTGAACATAATTTGGATATCTCGTGGTCATTTGAAAAAAATGAAAAATCTGATCAACATTTTGGTTCTTCGAAAACGGGTCTAGTGTAAATGTATCACAAACCAAAGCAAAAAACAAGTGGCAACTCGACTAAAAAAATGTCTCCACAGATGAATCTAAAAAAGTGCCCAATTCAATCTTTATTCTTATGCAATGAATAAAATCCAACAAGAAACGCGTCTGAAACAAATAAGCGTAAAACTTAAAGTAACCCATTTTACAATTAGCAATTAAATAAACAACATCTAAGTTTTACACATTTATCAACCGCATTTTTGAAGCATAGGATATTATCTCAGGTGTCGCGGGAAAATGCTGCACAACTTTGGTTGTAACTGCAACTTCTACACTAAACATTTGTTAGTAACTTGTACAAGAATAAGACAACAAATATCAATTCTAATTGGTGCGCAGAATAATTGGTTTTTTTCTCTTTTAGGGTAATAATTTTTGAGGCGATCAACACATTTTTTTTCTACGAGGTAACCCCTCCTGGCACTCTTAATTTCGCCTGGTTCAGAATATTTTCAATTTTCAAGCACTTTTCACCAGGATCCAAACTGGTAGATTTTGTTGTTCCTGTGGTAATGAATGTTCCCAATTTTGATGTGGTATCCCAAGAATCCCATGGATTACCGGAAGGAAACTGGGGAGCTTTGACAGCCGCAGTTGTGATCCAAGCTCTTAAAAGAACATTTGACAATTTTATTTCTTCCTGAGCATTCAGAAGAAAAAAATGACCCAAGTTAAAAACCCTAAAAAACCCTAAAAAGTATAGAACGAGTTACGGTGCCCCACACATAATATGCATACCACTTGCAACATATCGCATAAACCACATCACATAACCACAACGACATAACACCATAGGTTTTATGTGCAAAAACAATTAGAAACGCTATACATCGTACCCTGTTATATAATATGCGTATGTAGGCTAAATTTCCGTATATTGCGTGTACTATACGTGATACAATATACAGGAGCTCCTCAGCCATGTCCAACACACCTCAGTATAATCGCACGTTCCGCCATCGCACGAATCGCACGGAATATCGGTAGTGATACCGAACGAAAAGCGAAGTTCGGACCCATGCGTCGCGCCCAACGCAACGGTTTCCAGAGGACAGCTGGGCGTCACGTTCCACGAATAGAGATACGCTAGGGGATCGCTCACCATTGTACTTCGCGCCACGAGGCGTTTGGTGATTGGACATGTGAAGAAAACGTCGGTCCATAAATGTGCGAGGCGAGTTTCGACTGAGGAATCGTCTGTATGAAACGGGATTTGGCGCGCAGTTAGAATTAGGTTTTTGAAGAAGTGGAATGTGGCTAAGTACAGACGATGTCATAGTAAAGTAGGTTTACCAGTAGTATTGTAAAGTAACAAAAGGTCCGTCTGATTTGCTTCTGGAAAGAGTTCTTTTAACAATAACGGAAGAAGAGGCGCTGTCGCAGATCCGAAATACGTGGCGATGTCGGCTTGGAAATAGGAACCCTCATTTGTGGTGCTTCCAACAACATATGGCACTGGAGAGGAATAAAAAATCAAAAAAAGTAGAGGATCATAGGAAAACAGTTAAAAGGTAATCCAAGATTTTTTCTTTTTTTCGGTATTGCATCTCCCCTCTCCCCCCCCGCTCTCGCTCTCTTTCCCTCTCCCTCTCTCCTGCTCCACTCCACCTCTCTCTCCCTACCCCCTCATCTCTCTCTCCCTCTCCCTTTCTTCCCGTCTCTGTCCCACTCCCCCCTCTCCCTTCCTCCCCTCCTCTCCTCCCTCTTTCCCCCCTCTCTCTCCCCCTCCCACTTCCTCCTTCCCTCCCTCCCCCCCATCTCTCTCTCCTTCTCTTTCCCTCTCTTACCCCCTCTTCCCTTCTCCCTTTCTCTCTCTCTCCTGTACCTATAGCTATTGCCTTCCCTTCTCCCACTCCCTCTCTCCCCCTCTCCACCTCTCTCCCCAACTCTCTCTCCCCCTCTCTCTCTCCTCCCCTCTCTCTCCTCCCCTCTCTCTCTCTCTCTCCTCCCCTCTCTCTCCCTCTCTCCCTCCCCCTCTCTCTCTCCCTCTCCCCCCCCTCTCTCCCCCTCTTTCTCTCACACACACACGCACACACCTTTGTGGAATTTTCCTTGTGCGAGTGCGTCGGCTGGTTGCAAAGGGAAGGTGGTTCCGTCGAGTGTATAATGGAAAAAGGAAAACCAGTCCGCGCCTTCACACATAATAATTCGAGCGAAATTGGCATTTGCAACGGTTCTCGACGCAGTCATTAGAGTGGACCACGGAGTTTGCCGCATGCAATCCAATTCGGCTTCCACTGTCGCAAGAGGAGAGCATCCAACCATAACCATGAATTTCTGGCTTATATCGTAGGCCTACAAGACATAAAAAAGTGACAAGAATGTTACACAATGTCACAAACACAAAAAGCATTCCACATCGATCATGAACTTTGACGGATTTTGATGGCCACGAACAAAAGCCTGTACTGGACGGCATTACGCTAAAATTCATAATGTGATGCAATGCAACAAACTGTTTTATATTCAGAAAATGTTACATAATGTCACAAATTATGCAATGTCAGAATCTGATATGATCAAAAATCAAGACACCATACGACACAAGTTAAGAACATGTCACACGTGGAAGTTATGTCACACAATGTTATACAATTTCAAACATTATTTAGAACACAATTGCATTCTAATAATACAGTATTTTAATGTTACATAATCTTTATGTTTACCCAATATAATAGAGCTACACATTTGTCATACATGTTCGTGCAAGTGCCTATAAGCGTACCACAATAACAGGATGTCACCCAATACAACTTTGTTACAAATTGTCAAAACGTCATGCGTTCATGCACTTGTATAAAGTGTGACACAATGTCAGGCTATGTCAGATTTAATAACTGTCCAATGTATAGAGTGGAGGTTGAAAGTACTTAGAATATGACTTTTTGTTTTGGACTTACTTGTTCGAGTGTTATGAGACGAACACATGGCGGGCTTTGACTGATGGCCGAAGAAAAAAGACCGGCGGATCCCGGGGCGACTTGGTGGAAATCGACACATTGGGCACCTGGCCAAAAAAAATGGATATGAAAATTGTTTTCCACTTGTATAAGATAAGGCAAGGGAGGGGGAAGAGATGAGGGGAGGAGGGGAGGAGGAAAGCAGGGGGAAAGGAGGGGGCCAAGGAGGAAAGCATGAAGAAAGGAGGGAGGAAAAGAGAGAAAGGAGGAAAAAAAAGGGAGGAAGGGAGGCGGGAATGCAAAAGAAAGCAAGAGGAAAGGAGGGCGGGGGGAAGGAGGAGGATTGCATGATTAAAGGACGAGGGAAAAAGAGGTATTAAACTTTTTAGCCTTTCTTATGATTATATAACCACTCGAGGGAGAAGAGGTGGCCAAGGCGATCCAACTCTTACCTCCAGATTGCCCATTGATCATCACATTTCTATGGTCCCCTCCGAAATAAGCAATGTTTTCCTTTATCCATTTCAGGGCAAGTTGCTGGTCCAAAAATGCTGCAATGAAGAAAATAAATAATTAAATTAAACACAGCAATAGAAAGACTCAATCAACTTTGAATCTCATAGGTTTGGAAAAGTGCACACACATTCACAGGTGAAAAGTGCAAATAATCAGAAAATGTGATCGTAATCTATGCAATGACAAAATTCCACGGTATACATATTTCATACCCCAATTTCCAGTCGAGTTCGATTCTTGGAATGTGCCCGGATGGGCAAAGTATCCAAATGGACCTCTACGGAACTGAAACATGGCAAAAAACATTTTTCCCAAAACGAAAATTAGGAGAATGTTAAGCAAATTTATGCAGTAAAGATGATTGATAAAATATAATACCTTGTTAAATTTCCAAACGTTGTTCAGAAAATGATTTATACAATTGATTGCCTATGGTTAAACGCATGGGAAAAGAGCAGGGAGGAGGAGAGATAGATATACGGGAGAGGAGAAAAGGGAAAGAGTAGTGACAGTGAAAGAAGAAACGTGGGTGGGGCAGAGGCAGAAGGATAGGAAAGAAAAAATAAAAGCTTGACCTTGAAGAGTATGAGAGAGAGAGAGAGAGAGAGAGAGAGAGAGAGAGAGAGAGAGAGAGAGAGAGAGAGAGAAAGAGAATAAATTCACCCACGCACACACCATATGACAAAGACAGAGAGAGAGATAGAAAAAAAAACCCACCCACGCACACTCTATATCACATAAAAATCCCTCCACTCCTCCACTGTCCTCCAATACCACTCCCTTCTAATCTCCATGCCTCCTCTGCTGCCGCTGTATCCACTCTCTCTTTCTTTCTCTTGCTCTCACTCTCTATTTTTCTCACCTGGATATTAATCTGAATCATTTCCGTTTCTGCCACTGCGGCGCATCCGTTCAAATGGTCGTCGGACGCGGAGCACAAGTTCACCGCTCCCCCATGGATGTAAACTCTCACGGGGAGGGAGGCCCGGGCATAGCTGGGCCGTACGGGAGCCCAGATGTTCATGTACAGACAGTCCTGCAAACAGACAAAATGGCACAAACAGACAAAAAATTGAAAAGAAGAAAAGAAAAGACAGAAACAGTATCAAATTTAGTGGGAGGCTAAAGGTGACAAGAAACGTAGCTGCGGATGCAGACGGAAAGAAGAAAAGGAAACACTTGAATAGTGTAGAATTGGGTGGGAAATGAGACTAGGACAGGGGTGAAAAGGGATAAACAGGAAAAAAGAAATTGGGAAGCTTTGTTCATTCTTTGTCAGAGTTATTTGACAATTCTGGTTCGGGAAAGACTGGGAGGAGGTTGTTTTTGAAGAAATAGCAATGGGGAGAGATATTGATTTTGAATCCATCTTTTTTTCTGCCATTCATCTCACTCTAATTTTATATTCTTTCCTCACTCTCATTTTTTTATTTTTTTTCACTCGTCTCTCTATTTTCCTTGTTTTTCTCTCCTCTCTTTCTACCTCTTTTCTTTGATTTCTTTTCCTATTCTTCTCGTATATTGAATCCTTTCTCCTTTTCCATCTTTAAACTATCCTCCACCTTCTATACCTCTCATTCTCCGTTTCCCCTCTCCCGACTCCATTTTTAATTCTCCTCTGTTCTGACTTCCCTTCCCTTCCCTTTATTTTCATCCTTTAGTTCTTCCCTCCATTCTCTATCCTTCATTCTCTACCCTTCTCCTTTCCCAGTACTGTCCCACTTCTCCATCTCACACTCTTCTCTTTCTCCTCCATCCCCCTTTACCCCACTCTCCTAAACCCTCTCTTACTCTTCCACACCTACCTCCATCTCACTGCCTCTCCCTCCACTTCACTATCCCACTCTCTCTTTACTTACCTCTACTGCATCTCTCCTCCTTTTCCTCCCCCTCCCCCTATCCTTCCCCCTCTCCCTACCCCTCTCCCTACCCCTCTCCCTACCCCTCTCCCTACCCCTCTCCCTACCCCTCTCCTGTTCTCCTTTTCCTTTCCCCGTTCCCCCTCCCTCTCCCTTCACCTCACTGCTGACGTCCTCCGTCGTCCCATCATCCGTTTCGGCGGTGGTGGAGAGCGTGCAGATGCTGCCACATGGCGGCGGGACAGTGGTCGCCTGGAGAGCTGGACGAGTGTACGGAGTGTCGTACAGCTCCGCTGGACGGTAGCGGAGAGGGCCCACAGGAGGTTTGGCGAATGGGATTCCGAGAAATTGGGAAACTTTTGGATATTTGGGGCAGGCGGAGCCGTTGATGAGGCCGAGAGGGAGGAGGCGGGTGTGGGGGGAGAGAGAGGTGGTAGAGAGGGTGGCGGCGTAGAGAGGAGCTCTGGCAGAGGTGGAAGGGAGAGAGGAGAGGAAGAGGGAGAGGGAGAGGGAGAGGGAGAGGGAGGTGAGGAGGAAGAGAGGATGCATTTTGAGAGAGATTGTGGGGAAAAGTTAGTGTGGTTGGAGAGGAGGAAGTGGCAGGAGAGGAAGTGAGAGGGAGAGAGAGGGAGAGGAAGTGAGAGGGAGAGAGAGGGAGAGGAAGTGAGAGGGAGAGAGAGGGAGAGAAAGTGAGAGGGAGAGAGAGGGAGAGAAAGTGAGAGGGAGAGAGGGGGAGAGAAAGTGAGAGGGAGAGAGGAAGAGGGAACTGTAGGGGAACAGAGTCGACGAAGCAATTGCTGTAGAAAAGAATATAGTGCAAAATAAGTATGAAAATGGACTCATCTACGATATAGTGCAGTCTGAAGACACGTGTCACCCACCCATAAATGAGATTCGCGGCTGTAAGGACCCTTCGGACAAATTTGTCGTTTAGGGCGAGATTGCCGGTGACAAGGTTTTGTACGGCAGCAGTGATCTGACCAATAAAACCGTTTGAATTTTATTTCGTGCTGCATTATTGAGGAGCGTCAACGTGGGATACGGAGTTTTGGCGCCTAGTTGGCAAATGGGCAGAGTACGGTAAGGGAACCGACAATAATTGTACGGACAGAGAAATCGCGTATCGACCCTGCCGAATCTCCGATATCGACTCGCCAAATCTAAAAATAAAAAATGGCTACGCGACAACGACCTTCAAGTACAATACAGTACACGTTGTATCGCTATTGGTTTGTAAAGGTTTTTTACTTTTTTTCGCCAATTACGGCCACAATCCATCAAAAAAAAAGTGAGGTTATTTAAAAAATACGTGCTTTTTCGTACCTTACCTGTACTTTTTCTTTTTGAAACACAAGATTGCATAAAGATCCGACCAAGATTCTAGGGGCAAACCTTGACCGTTGGATTATAATTGGACCCTCTTCCGCGAGACAATCGCCCCATCCGTATCTTTAGATGGCTACAGTAACCACATCGTCGCCACCTAGGGAAGGTGCCATTCATATACCATAAAGGTGTTAGATTCATTGTTGAATCGCGCGAAGTGACGCTTCAGTGAACCGCAATGTATTTCGGGTTCGCGTAAGAAGCGTTCGACTTCGATTCCGTCTATGTATTGGTATGGAGATATTTAGTGCGAGTACTTCGCACCGGTGGATTTGAGACGGTTTGAGTTGGAAGTCACTTATATATCGGGTTGGCGACCGATGCGTTAGGCTTCGATTTGCAAGTACACATTTTGTGTACGTTTGGAGTTTGGTACCTTTGGAGTAATATTGTTTGGCACCTAAACGTACGACTTCGTTTCACGTCAATATTTGTTGAGTCAGCGAACGAAATGTACGATTTCGTTTCGCGTCACTGTTGTGTGTTTCGTGTGCAGGTGTATTATTTCGTGTGCAGGTGTTTTAGTTTCGTGCGTACACAGCACAAGCACGAAACTTCTCATTCTTGAGTTTCGCATTTCGAAGACGAAGGCGTGTACGCTTTCTTTCGTGGAAGCTTCCTTTCACCGTTTTCTGGAAGGAGACATTTTCTGGAAGGAGACATTTTCCGGAAGGAGACTGGTGTTTACCGCCATGCTAGCTTTGCTTGATTTGCTTTGTAAGCTACCTAGAGAGGCTATATAGGTAGCATACTTCAGCTGCAGAGTTATCCTTGCATTAGCTTTGGATCAATTAAGGAGTAAAGACGTAGATCCTTTGTGGTCGATTAAGAGAGAAGGGAAAGATCCTTCGTGGTCAATTATGAGAGAGGTGAAGATCCTTTGCGGTCAATTAAGAGGTTTTGCGGATCCTTAGTGATCCTTTTGGAGAATGAGGTTTTAAGGAGTATGATCATTCTTGAGTGATCTTTTAAGAGTGTAGAGTTTATCTTTGAAGAGAGACGAAGAGAAGAGAAGAGTTGATGTAAATAGAGTTCGGCTAGAAACACTTATAATTCATTTGGCCGATTATACTATTGTCTGTTATGAGCTTCCACTGTGTAATATTTTATGTTTTGTGAGCATTTTATTTTGAGTGGGTTATTTATTTTAAGATCCATCAAAAGGTACAGTTTAGTATTGTACCGAACGTTTTAAAATCCGTACATTTGGTACCTCTATGTCAAATATGTAACATGAAAAATCGAGACACCTGGATGATATAGATTCATGTCACGATGGACTATACCGTGTATCATTATTAGTGTTAATATTTTTTTAGCCACTCAAAACATCATTTCTCCGTACACATCTGTCCGATTTCCAATTTGAGACTGCCAATCGGAGCTGAGAATCTTACCTTCCAATCGCAACCGTCAGATCCACAATCTGACATGTGTGTATGGAGAAAAGATGTTTTAGAAGACCAAAAAAACATTAACACTAATAGCGATTCACAGTGTACTGTACCACCGAAATTCTTACACGTCGCAAAGAACATCTGCTTTCGGACAAGGTGGGCGCGAGTCAACCTTGTCAACCAAAATCAATCATAAAAATCTTTGCAGAAAAATATCTAATCACACTATTTTTTGTCTTTTCTTTTAGCTTCGCGCTTTGTTTTCAAAATGGCAGGGCCGAAAAGCTGCCGTTAAAAAAGGCAGAGCGTCTGGGAAGATAAAGGAGGATTTAGTGGGTACATTGGCATAGTACGTATAGTTCGTACAATGATATAGCACGAATGTACAAATTTGATATTGAAATTGGTAGTGTTGGGTATCGAGGACCACTTGCCGATATTCGATATGTACCGAACTACCCGATAATCGATATATCGCTTCGATATATCGATTATCGAAATATCATGATATATATCCGATATATCGCCGATATATCGTATCGACGATATATCGAAAAGGAAAATTAAAAAAAAAAAAAAAAAAAAAAAAACAACCCCCAACCCCCTCCCCCCCCCGAGCACTCAGTGGGGGGGGGGGGGCAAATTTCCGTACGATTTTCCGTACTATTTTCCGTACTATTTTCCGTACAATGACTGTACGGACACCCTTTTTTTGCGATATATATCGCGATAATTTATGTTGGTCACGGTACGATATATCGAGGAATCTGCTCGATCGATATTCGATATATCGAATATCGAAATTATCGCGATATGAAACTACCCGATACCCAACACTAGAAATTGGACAGTTACGATTCTCAATATACTATGTCTTTCTCACAGGATACTAATCAAAGAAGACCACGTATGAGAAAGCTATTTACAGATAATACCCGATGAGCCCCAAGTCCTAAATATTACAACAAGTAATGTTGTCAGTAATGCTTTCGTACAATTACAAAAACCTCCCGATAGAACCAAAAATTAAATTTCAAAAACACATAATCACCAGCACTGTTTTGCTTTGTCCTCACCTTACCAACAATGGCTTACAGCATCAGTATAATTAGGGTGTGTGCCCATGTGACATGCAATTTGAACTTTTGAAGTGGGTACTTAGGATTTAGTGAAGTTTCTCCGTACTTCTTTGTAGAGCGTTCCAATGTGCGAAAATGAAATGGAACTTTTACACGTGACGGTGGTTGACGTAATTACAACTTGTGACGGTTGAAGACGACTACAAAACGTTCTACAATTGGTGACGTCTACAAAATAGCAAAGGTTGTAGACGTTCAGGTTTTTGTGACATCGTAGATGATTATAGTTTTGTGAAATTGTGACGTCATGCTCATTTGTGATAGCGTTGACGTCAATAATTCCAAAACTTTTCGCCATGGCTTCCCGATCTTGTTTATTCGTCTTTTTTCACTCGACTTGCCATCAAAATAGGCCTAAAGGTACACCGTTAATCGTTATTTTTGGCACTTAAAACAAATTTTTTTCGTGCACACTTATCGAATTGTCAATCCGATGATTTCTATTCGAAGGGAAGATCTTCACTTTCCTATGGTGGTCTTCGATTGACAATCCAACAAGCGTGCACCGAAAAAAACCTTATTAAGAGGCGGAAAAAACTTCAACACTAACAACAATTAGAGGCGTTGTGAAAAAGCCTTTTTTTTAACATATCTTTCATTTCATACCATTGTCGACGTGTTTCATTCCACAAAGTGTGAGATAGGAGCGGGAGTGTGAGAGGGAGAGAAGGAGGCGGCGACGGCGTAAACTTCCGCAAAGTACATATGAATGAAAGTGGAGGTCTAAGAACCCTGCAATTTTTTTCCGTAAATGCGCGTGATAGGGAGGGGAAAAAATAGCCAGTACTCTCCCTTGTGCTATAAATTTACCATTCGTTTGGCTTGTGCATGAAATAATTTTCATTCATTGTCTAGGTGATACTTTATTTAAAAACACATAGCGAGGTGATTTTCGATATTTTTTTTTGATAATCTAGATTAGTGTTTCCGTGTGTCAAAAAGAGGAAAAAGCTAAAGTGAGTACATAAGACGATAAAGTTCCAGTACATTCAAAGCATCAAAATAACGCTCATTGAGCTATTGTAAAAGCAATTCTTTTGTACAACAAAAGATTTATCGTTTAAGGACTTACTTTTGGAATAAAATGACAATGAAAACACGATAATTTAACACATGGGCACATACCTTTACTGTTAATTCCTTTATTCCAACTACTAAAACGTTTTCGCCTAAATTGCAGATACGCCATTTACGAATCGCGATCAGAATAATGTCTTCAACAAATATGACAAATGCTGGTCTTTAATCGAAACAACAAAGTGATTTCACGATAATTTTCACAATAAACCGTGCACACAGTGTACAATTTGATGCACAAGGGCATATAATGTTGGGTGTCCATTGGCGTCCCAACTTGTGGCAGCTTGATCATCAACAATTCAACCAAAAAGTAATTATAAATAATTAACATTTTACTTCACATGAATCAATCATATGATTATTATATACTAAATTTAGTACACCGTGAATTTTCAGTAGTAGTGTTATGTATCGATTAAAAAAATTGGTCGCAAAAATTCGGATAACTGATGTTATTGACTACACATTGAATGGAAAGGGATCCTGGCGATATTTGTTTCGCTGTCGAAACAAAATGCGCGATATCCATTTCAAACAAGTACAGTACTTCGTATTTTGTAGAACTGTATCTATGCGTGGCGTTAAGAGTTTCAGTTAAATGAATCTAGTACATAATAACAGTTTAAATATTAATGAAACCCTATATCTCCTAACGAACTTCTACGACAGACTGGTTAGAGCTAACGACTACGCCGCGCTCTGCCAGTCGGGGGTTCGAGTCCTGCCGGACTCAACCTTTTGTTGAGAGTGGCTTAAGCCACTCTTCAGTCCTTCCTATGGAGTTGAGGCAGCCATGGCTCCATTGCTCTCTCTCTCTCTCCTTCAGTGACTACAACAAGTATGGGGGCGAGAGAGAGAGAGAAGAGATAGAGGCAGGCTGCCAACATTTTCTTTTCATGTTTTCTAATAAATTTAGACCTAGAAAATATACTAAAAACTACTTATTTCAACATTGTGTTATAGGCTATTCATGTGATATTCTTAGTTTGCTACTTTGATCAGCAACCGTCCGATCGTCCGTATTTGATGGTTTAAATAAAAAGTCGCTCAAAACTCACAGAATAAGATTTTTTTGTCCGTTTTGTTTTTCAAATTTAGACATGACGTTTAATTCTCTATCGATTCATGTGCAACTTATAGTGTTGGGTATCGAGGACCCATTGCCGATATTTGATATATATCGAATTTCATGTACCCGATATTTGATATATCGCTTGGATGCAATTTTTGCGATATATATCGCGATAATTTATGTTGGTCACGGTACGATATATCGAGGAATCTGCTCGATCGATATTCGATATATCGAATATCGAAATTATCGCGATATGAAACTACCCGATACCCAACACTAGAAATTGGACAGTTACGATTCTCAATATACTATGTCTTTCTCACAGGATACTAATCAAAGAAGACCACGTATGAGAAAGCTATTTACAGATAATACCCGATGAGCCCCAAGTCCTAAATATTACAACAAGTAATGTTGTCAGTAATGCTTTCGTACAATTACAAAAACCTCCCGATAGAACCAAAAATTAAATTTCAAAAACACATAATCACCAGCACTGTTTTGCTTTGTCCTCACCTTACCAACAATGGCTTACAGCATCAGTATAATTAGGGTGTGTGCCCATGTGACATGCAATTTGAACTTTTGAAGTGGGTACTTAGGATTTAGTGAAGTTTCTCCGTACTTCTTTGTAGAGCGTTCCAATGTGCGAAAATGAAATGGAACTTTTACACGTGACGGTGGTTGACGTAATTACAACTTGTGACGGTTGAAGACGACTACAAAACGTTCTACAATTGGTGACGTCTACAAAATAGCAAAGGTTGTAGACGTTCAGGTTTTTGTGACATCGTAGATGATTATAGTTTTGTGAAATTGTGACGTCATGCTCATTTGTGATAGCGTTGACGTCAATAATTCCAAAACTTTTCGCCATGGCTTCCCGATCTTGTTTATTCGTCTTTTTTCACTCGACTTGCCATCAAAATAGGCCTAAAGGTACACCGTTAATCGTTATTTTTGGCACTTAAAACAAATTTTTTTCGTGCACACTTATCGAATTGTCAATCCGATGATTTCTATTCGAAGGGAAGATCTTCACTTTCCTATGGTGGTCTTCGATTGACAATCCAACAAGCGTGCACCGAAAAAAACCTTATTAAGAGGCGGAAAAAACTTCAACACTAACAACAATTAGAGGCGTTGTGAAAAAGCCTTTTTTTTAACATATCTTTCATTTCATACCATTGTCGACGTGTTTCATTCCACAAAGTGTGAGATAGGAGCGGGAGTGTGAGAGGGAGAGAAGGAGGCGGCGACGGCGTAAACTTCCGCAAAGTACATATGAATGAAAGTGGAGGTCTAAGAACCCTGCAATTTTTTTCCGTAAATGCGCGTGATAGGGAGGGGAAAAAATAGCCAGTACTCTCCCTTGTGCTATAAATTTACCATTCGTTTGGCTTGTGCATGAAATAATTTTCATTCATTGTCTAGGTGATACTTTATTTAAAAACACATAGCGAGGTGATTTTCGATATTTTTTTTTGATAATCTAGATTAGTGTTTCCGTGTGTCAAAAAGAGGAAAAAGCTAAAGTGAGTACATAAGACGATAAAGTTCCAGTACATTCAAAGCATCAAAATAACGCTCATTGAGCTATTGTAAAAGCAATTCTTTTGTACAACAAAAGATTTATCGTTTAAGGACTTACTTTTGGAATAAAATGACAATGAAAACACGATAATTTAACACATGGGCACATACCTTTACTGTTAATTCCTTTATTCCAACTACTAAAACGTTTTCGCCTAAATTGCAGATACGCCATTTACGAATCGCGATCAGAATAATGTCTTCAACAAATATGACAAATGCTGGTCTTTAATCGAAACAACAAAGTGATTTCACGATAATTTTCACAATAAACCGTGCACACAGTGTACAATTTGATGCACAAGGGCATATAATGTTGGGTGTCCATTGGCGTCCCAACTTGTGGCAGCTTGATCATCAACAATTCAACCAAAAAGTAATTATAAATAATTAACATTTTACTTCACATGAATCAATCATATGATTATTATATACTAAATTTAGTACACCGTGAATTTTCAGTAGTAGTGTTATGTATCGATTAAAAAAATTGGTCGCAAAAATTCGGATAACTGATGTTATTGACTACACATTGAATGGAAAGGGATCCTGGTGTATCGCTCCACGACGCCTAACATATATGTCCAATGCATATGTATAATGCTATTTAATGTCATATATTGTTAGAATACACTAATATTGTAATCTATATCGTATATTATTGTATAAAGTATACTATGTTTTATCATTTATGATAATCCGATTTGTACTTTACTACAACTAAAGTATGGAACCTCAACGTGAGCTATGCAGCACTTACCGTACCATAAAGTCATACACCAACGCTTGGAAAGTTCAAGACTTTACTCCAATCTAAATTTTGGTCTATAACAAAAGTTGATTTTTTTGTCTTTAGATCATCAAAATAGAACCGAAAACCATAAGCAGAGCATATGTTTTAAAACCTTAACCTCGTTAAAATTAACTCACAAAATACGTATATATTCCTTATTGAAAGGATCTCACACAAAAAGCAGGGTGCAAGACTATAGCGGAAGCATTCAATTTTTTTTTCAAACAAGAGAGAGCTGTCCACAAAAGCCAATATATTTCATAGATATTTTCTCCCATAAAAATATTAAGTTCCCCCTCCCTCTAAGCTGGAGTATATAGTACTACAATAGTAACGTCACTTCATCAAACTAATATAACCAAACAAAAATATAAAGTGCGCACGAAGCGCCTACCAATCAAATCGCGTCTACACGCGAAACAATATAATACTAAGGTACTAAACATTCGTACAACCAAACGTACACACCAAACGACAACTAAACCTGGTCAACGCAAAACCGAATCTACGGGAGACCAGGAATCTACGAAACGTACAACAACAAAATAATGACCACACACGCTTGACGAAGAGACAAACTATTCGGTCGCGCGACAGACCGCGACGACCGGTTACAATTTTGACTCAACAATCCCCCTCTCAAACTTGTAATCATTACATCAAGCCTAATTTAGGTCTTCCCCTCATAAGTACATCATGAGCCGCGACTTTCGTCAACATATCCGCGGCTTCCTCCAACGTCGAAACGTACAAAAATTCAACCTCATTTTCAGCGACCAAATCGCGCACAAAATGCCAGTGAATCCTTATATGCTTTGTCTTTTTGAGATGACAGGATTTTTAACCAACGCCATCGAACTGATATTGTCAGAATTGTTTTTGATACAGCCAATAGAGATCCCAGATTCTCCAAGTAACTCCTTCATCCAAATCAATGCTTTAGATGTGTGACACGCCGCCATATATTCTGCTTCGGTTGAACTTAATGTAACAGTTGCTTCGGTTGAACTTAATGTAACAGTTGGCTGGAGTCGCGAACTCAAAGAAACTGCCGCACCGCCAAAAACAAAAGCATATCCAGACGTTGACTTTCCTGTGTCAAAATCTCCACCCCAATCTGCGTCACAATATCCCACGCACTCCAAAGATGTCCGTCCAAATCGAAACAATAAACAAATCTCGACCGTACCTGCAAGGTAACGAAATATCCTCTTCACGACCTCCCAATGAATCTTTTTTTGAGCCTGACAAAATCGGCTCACGACTGAAACTGCGGCTGAAATATCCGGTCGCGTGGCCACACTTAAATACATTAAACTTCCAACGGCCTCACGATAGGGCACGTCGATAGTTTCCTCCTCCTCAAATTAGCGATATTGAAGTTTGGAATCTAGTGGTGTCAAAATCGGCTTACAATCAAACATAGCAAATTTTGTCAGTACTTCTTTAAAACATTGCGTTTGCGACAATTTAATATCACCATTATCGTACCTTAAATCTTTCACTCCAAGAATATATCGTGTTGTTTTTGAAAGCTTTAGTCCTCTCTATATTTTGTGAGAGGAAGTCTCATGACTTAGAAATATTTTCAGCGTTGTCATTGATACTATGTTTCAGAATTAGTGTACCTTAACAATCTAGACTGTACAAAATTAAGGAGATCACATCGGTCGACTCCTAAGTAAAAACAAGATTAGGAAATGGCGCGCACGACCTAACTATGACATACCGTCCGAGAGACAAGATCGGACAGACAAAGATTTACTAGAATCTAAAAGTGGACCACTATGACGCGGCGGATTTCGTCACGTATAAAGCTTCAATGTCGGTGATAACTTTGTGGAAACGGGAGTTTGTCTTGACGTATATTTGTTTATTAGTGTGTACAATTAGTGAAAGTTGTACGTAGACAATTGAGGTTTGTCCATTTGTACGGAACAGTATACGAACCATTGACTAATTTAACGTACATCAGGTACATAGACATATTACTTTAGAGTACGGATAGAAAGTACCGTAACACTCTTTTCAGTGTTGTGATTGGCTAGGTAGGTAGTAGTAGAATTTATTAGTATAAATTATAGGACTTAGTGATTCTGATGTATTCCTTGTATAAGGTTTCAAAGGGCACGTTTGTGCATTTTAAGGGATATTCTTTGGGCTATATCTTTTGGTTTATTTGAGCGTTTTGCTTTAAACTTTGTGAGTTGTCAGCACACGCGGTAAACTACATGTTGGTGTGGTTTGGAGGACATTTGAGCATATTGAGTGCTTTATGCACTGGGCCGAAGTTGGTATCTTGAGTGCTTCCCCTTTTGGTTTTGTGATGGCTTGTGATTTAGTGGCTGTTGGTGCTGCTCCAGTTTTCATAGAACAACACATCACAGGCCCACCCTCAAGAATACCAATCTTTGTCGGGACAGACTATATCTATTGGGGGGACATGGTGGAGTTATATTTTATGAATATAAACCTTATTGATGTTTTGGATGGATCACTAGCCGAATCGGATGCCAGTTGGAAGAAGAAAATTTTGCAGTGTCTCCACATCATCAAACTACTTATTTCGAAGGAGCTTGGAATGGCGCATATTCAAATGAAAAAGGCGTCAGAAATTTGGAAGGCTTTAAAAGACATATACATCAAGAGTAATGTTAATTTGGGAGTATAAGTACTCTAGTGGTAGTATGGCAGATTACTGTTATGGTTTGAGAAAATTAATTGTAGAAAATGCTTGTCAAGTGGCATTTTTCTTAATGACCAACAAGCACTATTGTTAATGAGAGGGCTCCCTAGTAAATATAAAAGAGCCTTTGACATTTTGAAAAAATTACCGCAGGCTGAGTGGAATCTAGCGATAACAATTCATTATGTGTTAAATGAAGAGTCTAGCCAGGAAGCTTTTAAAGGTAGTGGACAAGCTGAAGCTTTTTATACAGAAAGTGCTCAAAAAGTACAGTTTCAGAATAGTCATATTAAAAAGAGGCCTGATGTATGTTATTTTTGTAATGTATGTTATTTTTGTAATGAAAATAGAGATGGCTATAGTAGTTGTCCAAAGTATAAAAAGGCTGTTGAAACTGGAATCTTTCCTCCTAGTTGGTATACAAAAAAATCAGAGTTTCGCCAACCTACACAAACTTCGGCCTTCACCTCATATATGATAGAAAAGGAAAAAAAAGTTTTGAATTTTTCGGAAACAAATGAAAATTCCCTTTTTGCACACACTAATACGATTACAGGAGAAAAAGACTTTGGTTGGAAAATGGATCTGAAAAATGAAGGTATAATAGAAGGTGTAGAATTTAGCAAAAATGAAGAAATATTATGTAATGGTTTTTCTCTCGAAAGGATACATATAAATCCTTGTGAGAGCGGCCATAGAACAAAAAAAGTGTTAGAATTAGTTCACTTCGATGTATGGGGACTAGCTAAGATCGCATCAGCAGGAGGTATGAGATACATGGTGACGTTCACAGATGACTATTCAAGTTACACAAAAATTTACTTCATGAAGGAGAAATGTGAAGTGTTTTCCCATTTCAAAGAATTCAAAACCTGGAGCGAGGAAATTCATGGAATTCCAATACAAAAATTAAGATTGGAAAACAAAAGGGAATATCTATTACTAGATTTCATCACCTATCTGGAAGAAAAAAGAATATCCTACAAAAAATTAAAGACCAATGACGAATCAGAGAGAGTAAGCAAAATATTAACTGAAATTGCCACATCAATGCTTGTAGACAAAATTTAGATTTGAAATTTTGGGTTGAGGCCTTCAATTGTGCCATATACATTAATAATAGAATGGAGTCTAGAGTAATCAAAGCAAAGTCACCTCATGAGATATGGACAGGAAGAAAACCAATAGTCAGGCATCTTAGAGTATTTGGTAGGAAGGTTCTCATTTAAGATAATACTCAGACTAGGTGGAAAATGGAGCCGAAAGGTATACCTGGACTCCTAGTTGGTTACGATGATTTGTTTGCAGAATATAGAGTATATGCACCAGAGAAGAATAGGATAATAGTAACAAGAAATATCATTATCAAAGATGAGAAGAAATCAGATGACATTTCTCAGTTGACAAAAAGGCAGAAAAAGTTACTGAATATGTCATATTCAAACCTAGGATGGATCAAAGTGTAAAGTTACAAGAACTCGATAAGGTGATAAACATAGGTTGTGACGTGCATATCTTGTCGCTGGACCAGCGACGAGATGATCTTGTCGCTAGATCATCAATGACGGGCGCCATAGGAAAAACAAAAAGTAGCGATGAAACAAACTTATCGCTGAATCACGGACGAGATGATGTTGTCGCTAAAATTCTGAAAACGTCCACAAAAAGTTGTACCACAAGTAACGAAGATTTTTCCATGTCGTTTGACAAGCGAAAAGACCCCCTCGTTGCTATACCAAGAATTTCAAGCACCGGTGGACCATCGTTGGCTAGAGACCAAAAAACTGATAATCGGACCAAACCTTCGCCTCCAGCCTCAAAATTTCCGGGGGGAAGATGGAGAATTAACCGGAAAAATGCTATTAGAAACCGCTATTTACTATTTGATAATCAAAAGGAGCCTCTTACCCTTCCGGAGGAAATTTTTGAACCCGAAAAAAAGCATAAAATAACGACAACAAATGATACGGTGACACCTATTTTGGACGCCAAAACTTGGGAAATCTTGGAACTTTCACCGGATCGGAAATCTATTGGAAATGACCTACAAATTATAGAAATAGCCATTGAAAGAAAAACCAAAATTAAGACAGTTTTAAAATGCAGGTTCAAAATGCAAAATTTTGAGAAGACTAAGAATATTCTTGTAATACAAGCAGAAAAAGTTAGGAATAAAGGATCATCATATTGACAAAGAAAAAGGCAACACGTCATATGTTTGAAAATTTTGAAAATATGAATGAAATGAGAATTGTTACTCTTCCAAAATTCAAACAGAAATTAGAAGGTAGAAAGACAAATTTTGATAACATTGAAAGAGACAATCTAGAGTTAGGGGAGGTAGAATTTACAGCGAGGATTCCCAATAGACACATTTTTTGGAGTCTAATTCATTATACAAATTGCATGAGGCATGCAATTGCAACAGTCATAAAAGGGTTGAGCATAAGTCAACAAAAACGGAAAAAAAGACAGACTGGAAATCAACGATAAAAGTCTTAAGGTATTTAGGTGGTTCTAGTCTGGTTGTAGGGATACTTGTGGATTAAGTGGTTTAGAGTGTCTAAAGCTTTAGGGGAGTGTTGTTTTTGAAAGCTTTAGTCCTCTCTATATTTTGTGAGAGGAAGTCTCAGGACTTATAAATATTTTCAGCGTTGTCATTGATACTATGTTTCAGAATTAGTGTACATTAACAATCTAGACTGTACAAAATTAAGGAGATCACATCGGACGACTCCTAAGTCAAAGGAATATTACGAAATGGCGCGCACGACCTAACTATGACATACCGTCCGATTGACAAGATCGGACAGACAAAGATTTAACAGAATCTGAAAATAGACAACTATGACGCGGCGGATTTCGTCACGTACAAAGTTTCAATGTCGGTGATAACTTTGTGGAAACGAGAGTTTGTCTTCACGTATATTTTTGAAAGTAGACCACTATGACGCGGCGGATTTCGTTACGTACAAAGTTTCAATGTCGGTGATAACTTTGTGGAAACGAGAGTTTGTCTTCACGTATATTTGTTAATTAGTATGTATAGGTAGTAAAAGTCGTACGTAGACAATTGAGGTTTGTCCTTTTGTACGCAACAGTAGACGGACCATTGACTAATTTAACGTACATTAGTTACATAGACAGATTACTTTAGAGTATGGTTAAAAAGTATAGTAACACTCTTTTCAGTGTTGTGATTGGCTAGGTAGGTAGTAGTAAAATTTATAGTGTTGTATATCGGTAAAAAATTTATCGCGATAACACCTATACCGATAGTTATCGGTTATCGAACGGTCAGAGGTACCGATATATCGGTCCGAGACCAAAAAATTCCATATCGGCGATAAATTTAAAAATATATATTAAGCATTCTACAGTACATTATTATATACTGTATTATACTATTTACATTACATAGCGTGGCATGCCGCGTATTCGAATTTCTTCCGTAACTTTTTAACTGCAAATGTTTACGGACAACGCAGTACAGAAAACGCTAGCCTGTTAACTGAACAGAAATTTTACAGCAACGTACGGCATTGTACCGACAAACTGGTGAACATGGAACGGAAAAAGGACGGCAGACACAAAGTACAATGGACGCAAAACAACATTTTGCGCGCCGCCAAAATCGAACGGATGACTTAGAATGAGAAAACCGACGGCCAGCGTGAGCGCTGTCATCCCGGAATGGCTCTTTTGGCGGCTTACGCCAAAAAAGCCAACAATTTGTCACGTGGCAGGTCTCCTGTGGATCCCAAAGAAGAAAGGGACAAATCCATGGCGTCGGATGTGAAAGGTACATTGTTTTATTGTATCCGTACCAAAATCGTACACACCTTATGGCGACTACTATACCTTCTGTACTTGTACAACTCTACAACAACAGTGATCTGATTGGTAGACACCTCAGTAGATAGGGGGTGTGAGTAGAGCGCGTCCGAGGAATATGACGTAAAGTTCAGTGTACAGGCCGTATATTTATGTGTACGGTCCGTATACATATCGCCGATAGTTATCGATATCGGTGTTATCGCCGATAAAACCGATAAATATCAGGTATTTATTGACAAGAGTGCATTTCCTCGTTGTGAAGATCTCGTAAAGCCTTGATGAAATTGGCTCTTCTGCCATCCAAGCCTGTAAATATGTGTTTCATTAGCTTTTTTAAGCTTAGGACAGAATTTATATCCATGGACCTTTTCATTACAATAAAAACAAGCATTGAAATATTGTCTATTTCCTCTTTGAATAAACTGTCTAAACTGATTGTGATTCTGAGTAAACTGATTTCTCTATTGATTAATCTAACATTTTTTGTCAAATTCTATGCTGAATGCCTCTACTTGTTTTTCACCATTAACAATTTTAGAATTTGCCTCCTCTTCTACTATCAAATTAATAGCTAACTGTAGTGTCCAGCTAGCTTTATCTTTTTGTTTCAACCTATTAGACGTTGCTTTCATAGTAGTAGGAAGACCTCTCATTAGCAAAGCAGCTTGCTAAAACAGAGGAAAAGATCCACCTGCACAAGCATGAGAATCTATTAGTATTCAAAATTTGTTACAATATTCTGCCATTGTGCCACTCGTGTATTTTTAGTCCCAAATCGGTCCAGCCAAAAATAGTTCTTCCTGAACATTAGCCTTTTCAAAATCATCCTTAAGAGATTTCCAGATATCGATCGCCTTTTTCATCTTTATCCGTGAAATACCCAATTCTTATGAGATAGAGTATTTCAAAATTGACCGAGCTTGCGAATTTTTCTTTGATCAAGACGAATCTGTTTGCGCTAGTGAACCATCCAAAATATCCGAAAGGTTAACATTTTCGGAGTTTGTCTCCAACATATTCGCCCAATAAGCGTATTTTTTCCCCGAGAAAATAGGAATTCTTGATGACAGGCCTATAACCTGTTGTTCCACGACCACTGGAGCAAGTGAAGCATCAACAGTAGTTTTGGAAGTAGACATAATCTAACTCATAGAAGCTTATCAAGAATCCTAACAAAACAGCTGTTTTAGGCACCACACCAATTCTATCACACAGATCCAACACTAACTCAAACTATATCATAGTGTAGAGTAAATACAAAACTGGCAACTCCCAAAGTTTCAGCTCAATTGATCCATCATACACCAAGATAGGTAACTCAAAAGTTTCCCAAAAACAGTTTGCAGATTACACAATTGGGAAGTCTGGATATATAAAATGTTCTACATCCTAAGTTTTATACTCTACACTCATTTGTCATATTTCATAATGGTGTAACGCTGATACAAGTGTCCATAAGAGATATGTCTAAAGAACTTAAACTTCCACTAAGGTCAAGTGCTCCTAATCACGCTAAACTAATCTATCACTATACTATCATTATTACTGAGAATTGTATACAAGTGATTTGTTCAAATGCTTGTCGCCGGCTTAGTGACACTTCTCAGGATTTGTCCACTCGGCTGTTGCAAAGTACATGTCAGCGAATCACTTGTTTATCCTCTTATGAATCTCGTATGTTGACTTGATTCATATCAACCGCAGCTGCGCAATTCAATTCTTGATCATATTCAAATATCTGTAGCTTCGTCGCAACTGCTTTGTCCTATACCAAATTAGCCACAGCTGAGTTTTGTCTTGTTGCGTTGTAGCAATGTTGTCTATACAAATCGTATCAAAGATCACCGCAGCTGCGCTTGTCCCGTCTGCGTCGCAGCTGCGTTGTTCCACTCTATGTGTGAAACGTACATACTGGTGTCCGTACCATTCAAAAAACATGCCTTGTGTTTTAGACGATGACGCTTGTCCCTATGGATCTATATTTCCACCGTCGTACTAATTTGTTGAGACTAAAAGCTTTCCAAAAACAACAAGAATGACGTAGCATTCGTGGACAAGTGTGCAACTCTAAGACCTTCATAGGACCGCAGAGTAAGCAGCTCACACGAAGCCTCTAAGATTACCCTGACCTCTTTGTCTTTCAGCACGAATTATCACCACCGTGGCAAACAACATCTCTGACCACCTTCACCCCTGTGAATGGAAGACTCGCATGAGTCAATAGCAAAAAGAATCTCTGGATTTGCTCCCCTGGGCAGTAAGTTATGGAGGGTCAAAGCTGAACTTTTGTATAAAAGCCCTCTAGGAGAGAGGGTCCTATCTACCAATTTTTTTCTAAGTCCTATCTCTCTCACAAACTCTATCTACTGATGTACACAACCAATCATATTACACTTCCGTACATAAAAGTACATCTATCGATGTACTTTCTGTACGGAAACTGTACGACATGGCCTAAAAGTTGACACATGTCATATCCGGGTTCGGTCCCGTAATCCCCGGGATGTCGCGATCCAATGTAATTTTGTCACGTGTCATCGGATGTGGCGATGACCACAAACCGCCGAGATTCTCTTCCGCGATCGCGGCTTTCTTCTCGGCCGTCCGATTGAATGCAGATTTCAATCGTAGCCGTAATAAATACTTGTGCGGTATTTGTTTCGTTAAAGAAATAAATGCGCGATACTAGTTTCTTACACACACCGTAATCCGTACTTTTACATAATTGGATCTATGTATCGCGTAAACAGTTGTAACTAAATGAATTACCCTACGTAATAATATTTAAATAAATAAAAAACCCTATATTATAAATCATTAGTCTTAGACTTAACGGCTACGACTACCGGCTACCGGCTACCTTTCTTTCCGCAAGTACCAAGATCAAATTACGACATCTATGCTTTTAGTAAATAAACTATTTATTGGTATATAAACTAATCCATTTCCCGTAAACCTTTGGATAGCCAAGGTAGCCATGGCTCTAACTTCCACTCCAACTTCCTAGCGACTGCGACAAGTGTGGGAGTTTGGAGAGAGAAGTTAGAGATAGACTGCCTCGGCTTCTTTCTGTATTTTAATTTAGACCTAGAAAATACTTAAAAGGAACCATCAATTTCGACATTCCCTTTATTTTCTAGTCAATCTTTAATTTTTAGACCACACTTCTCCCTGCAGATAATTAACTTAGGGGAAGGCACAGGTTTGGTCATCATATCTGCTACCATCTCACTATCTGGTCGGTACTCTAAACTGATTATTTTGTTTTCTACTTTTTCTCTAACAAAGCGGAGTCTAATGTCCATGTGTTTAGCTTTAAAATGATGTTTAAGATTGGCAGAAATAGCGATTGCTACCTGATTATCACAAATAATATCTTGCAGACCACTCTTAAGGTGACCAAGCTCACCAAGCAAAGACTTGACCCACATCAATTCTTTTACAGCAGAGCAAGAAGCCATATACTTAGCCTCCATGGTGGACTGAGCAATAACCTTTTGTTGTTTGCTACTCCAACAGCAAGCCCCATCACCCACATATAATACATATCTAGAAGTACATCTCTTCATCGGAGCATCACCATAACTGGCATCACTCCAAGTAATGATGTCAGTATTCTCCCCACCCAAATGCAACCATAGATCCCTATTTTCTATCAAATATCTAAATACTGTCTTAGCTGCCTCCTAATCCTTATTAGTGGGAGCATTTAGACTTCTACTCAACACTCCTACAGCTGCAGCTAAATCCGGCCGGGAACAATTCATAAAATAGATTAGGCTTCCCACTACTTGCCTGTAAAGAATAGTCTGCATGAACTTCTGTTCTTCAAGACTTAATTCCTCATCTAAGACCATGACTCTTTCCTCACTCCCCTCACTTCCCTTTTTTTACTCCTTTGGAGTTGTAAACCTATTAGCTTTATCCATTTGAAATTTTTCCTGCATGTTCCCTATTGCTTTTTTTTGAGTCAATCTTATAATATTTCTTTCTCCGTCTCTTTCTAATTGAATTCCCAAAATATATTTTGTTTCTCCCATATCTTTCATTTCAAATCTCCCCTTAAGATCGGTTTTCAGTTTATTAATTTTTTCCATTGATTTACTTAAAACAAGTAAATCATCAACATAAATTGCAATACATATAATACCTTCCTCATCTTCGAAAACAAAGATTGAGTGATCTGAGGTGATCCGGATATATCCCAGACCAGTGAAAAACTTATCAAGTTTTTTATACCACTGTCGAGGCGCCTTTTTCAAACCGTAAAGTGATTTAATCAGCCAGCATACCTTACTTTCCTCTCCTTCCTTCACAAATCCTTCGGGTTGTCGCATGAAGATCTCTTCTTCCAATTCTCCATGCAAAAAGGCTGTGTTGATGTCCATATGGTGCACCTCTATGTTTTGCGCTGCTGCCAGACTAAGAAGTATGCGGACGGAGGGAAATCTGACGATCGAGGCAAAGGTTTCCTCGTAGTCAATTCCCTCTTTTTGTGTAAATCCCTTTGCCACTAATCGGGCTTTATAACGCACAATTATGTTATCTGGGTTCATTTTTAATTTGAAAACCCACTTACAACTGATTGGTTTTCGGTTAGGTGGACAATCCACCAGCTCCCAAGTATCGGCTGCCATAATTCAGGCCATCTCCTCATTGATGGCTCTCTTCCACCGGTTTCTTTTTGGGCAAGTCATCGCTTCTCCATAAATCTGAGGTTCATCTTGATCAGATAGTTTTGTTACCTTGTTATTAACCTATTTTTCCTGTAATCTTTTGCTACTTGTCCTTCCCCCTTCAAAATATGTGGCCGGAATAGATGGTTCTCGTGGGTTCTTTCGAACAATCTCGGCTTCTCCCGTGTCCCTTGATTCCGAATCAATTTCCACCATGTCTTCCGCTTCGGGTAGAGTTGTCACTGGAGTTTCCAAAGCCGAGTCCTTTTCAATCTGATTTGTACCTGCAAGAATGTCATCTTCTCTAAAACCTGGATAGTTAGGAAGCTCAAAGTGATCGGAATTTTCTGACTCAAATATGATTTTTACTGACTTTGTATACTTGAAGGGATCCACGGACCTTCCTTCATCTATAACTACTAGAGGCTTTACTAAGATTATATCTTCCCTTTTTAGATCATAAACCCTAAATCCTTTAACATCCTTATCATATCCTAATAAGTATCCATGTTTCCTTTAGGATCTAGCTTCCACTTAGACCGATCTGTATCTAGACTGAATACTTGACTGCTGAAAACCTTTAAGTGAGATATGTCATGTTTTTGGCCTGTCCATCTCTCATAAGGTGTTTGATCATTTATAGCTGAAGTAAGAACTCTATTTTTGAGGTTATTAGCATAGTTCATTGCTTTTGCCCAAAACCTTTTTCCTATCTTGTTATCTGACAACATACTTCTAGCACTATCACGTAGTGTCCTATTTAATTTTTCAGCTACCCCATTCTGTTCTAGGTTTTCTGGAACTGTCTTTTGGTGTTGGACTCCATCTTCTCTCAAAAATAAGTAATGAAACGAAAAAACTTTATTATGTTGGTATTCATGATATTATGATGTGGCATAAGAGGCTTGGGCATGTGAATCTAGATAAGTTAAGAGAGATGAAAAAGATGGGAGTGGTGGAAGGGATTCAGTTCGGTGAGAGTGATAATATAAGTGATTGTAGTGGATGTGCTCAAGATCAAGCACACACATTACCCTTTCCTAAAACAGCCACCTATAAGGGAGAAAAACTTCTAGATCTAGTACACACAGATATTTGGGGAACGGCTAAAGTGCCCTCAACGGGGGGGAAGAGATTTATGATGACTATCACTGATGATTAGTCTCAGTATTCCCGGGTGTATTTTTTTAAAAACAAGTCCGAAGCTCACGATTGTGTTAGACAATATAAAGCATGGAGCGAAAAACTCCATGAAAGTCCAATCAAAAGAATAAGGAGTGACAATGGTGGAGAGTATAATTCTAACCAGTTTGAGGATTTTTTGAGGGAAGATGGGGTTCAACACCAAAAGACAGTTCCAGAAAATCCGGAACAGAATGGAGTAGCTGAAAGGTTAAATAGAACACTAAGTGATAGTGCTAGAAGTATGTTGTCAGATAAGAAGATAGGAAAAAGGTTTTGGGCAGAAGCAATGAAGAATGCTAATTACCTCAAAAATAGAGTTCTTATTTCAGCTATAAAAGATCAAACACCTTATGAGAGATGGACAGGCCGCAAACCAGACATATCTCACTTAAAGGTTTTCGGCATTCAAGTATTCAGTCTAGATATAGATCGGTCTAATTGGAAGCTAGATCCTAAAGGAAAACCGGGATACTTATTAGGATATGATAAGGATGTTAAACGATATAGAGTTTATGATCTAAAAAGGACAGATATAATCTTAGTAAAGCATCTAGTAGTTATGGATGAAGGAAAGTCTGTGGATCCCTTCAAATATACAAAGTCAGTAAAAATCAGATTTAAGTCAGAAAATTCCGATGACTTTGAGCTTCCTAACTATCCAGGTTTTAGAGAAGATGACATTCTTGCAGGTACAAATCAGACCGAAAAGGACTCAGCTGTTAAAACTCCAGTGAGAACTCTACCCGAAGCGAAAGACGTGGTGGAAATTGATTCGGAATCAAGGGATAGGGGAGAAGCCGAGATTGTTCGAAAGAATCCACGAGAACTATCTATTTCGGCCTCAGATTTTGAGGGGGGGAGGAGAAGTAGCAAAAGATTGCAAGAAAAATAGGTTAATAACAAGGTAACAAAACTATCTTATCAAGATGAACCTCAAACTTATGGAGAGGCGATGACTTGTCCAGATAGAAACTGGTGGAAGATAGCCATCAATAAGGAGATGGCCTCAATTATGGCAGCCGATACTTGGGAGCTGGTGGATTGTCCACCTAACCGAAAACCAATCGGTTGTAAGTGGGTTTTCAAATTAAAACTGAACCCAGATAACACAATCGAGCGCTACAAGGCGAGATTAGTGGCAAAGGGATTTACACAAAAGGAGGGAATTGACTACGAGGAAACCTTTGCCCCGGTGGTCAAATTTCACACTGTCCGCATACATCTCAGTTTGATAGCAGCGGAATACATGGAAGTGCACCGAATGGACATCAAAACATTCTTTTTGCATGGAGAATTGGAAGAGGAGATCTTCATGCGAGAACCTGAAGGGTTTGTGGAGGAAGGAGAGGAGAGTAAGGTATGTCGGCTGATTAATTCTCTTTATGGTTTGAAACAGGCGCCTCCACAGTGGAATAAGAAGCTTGATGAGTTTCTTACTGGTCAGGGATATATCTGGATAAGCTCAGATCACTCAATCTATGTTTTCAAGATGAGGAAGGTTTTATATTTATTGCAATTTATGTTGATGATTTGCTTGTTTTATGTAAATCAATGGAAAAAATTAATAAACTGAAAATCGATCGTAAGGGGAGATTTGAAATGAAGGATATGGGGGAAGCAAAATATATTTTGGGAATTCAAGTAGAAAGAGACCGAAAAAGAAAGATTATAAGATTGACTCTAAAAAAAGCAATAGGGAACATGCTTGAAAAATTTTAGATGGATAAAGCTAATAGTTATACAACTCCAATGGAGTTAAAGAAGGGAAGTGAGGGGAGTGAGGAAAAATGAGGCATAGTCTTGGACGAGGAATTATCTCCTGAGAACAGAAATTCATGCAAACTATTCCTTACAAGCAAGTAGTGGGAAGTCTTATCTATTTTATAAATTGTACCAAGCCGGATTTAGCTGCAGCTGTAGGAGTGCTTAGTAGAAGTCTAAATGCTCCCACTAAGAGGGATTGGGAGGCAGCTAAGAGAGTCCTTAGATATTTGATAGGAACTAGGGATCTATGGTTGCATTTGGGTGGGGAGAATACTGACATCACTACTTGGAGTGATGCCAGTTATGGTGATGCTCCGATGACGAGATGCACTTGTGGATATGTATTATATGTGGGTGATGGGGCTTGCTGTTGGAGTAGCAAACTGCAAAAAGTTATTGCTCAGTCCACCAAAGAGGCTGAGTATATGGCCTCTTGCTCTGCTGTAAAAGAATTGATGTGGGTCAAGTCTTTGCTTGGTGAGCTTGGTCACCTTAAGAGTGGTGTGCATAAATTTTTTCTGTGATAATCAGGCAGCAATCGCTATTTCTGCCAATCCTAAACATCATTTTAAAGCCAAACACATGGACATTAGACTCAGCTTTGTTAGAGAGAAAAGAATACATGATGCCTCCAGGATTTGATCTTGGTACCTGCCGGACGGTAAATAGCCGGTAGCCGGTAGTTTTAACCGTTAGGTCTAGACATAGTGTTATGCATTATAGAGTTTGATAATTAGTTGAACATTAATACGTAGGATAGTTTATTTAACTGAAACAATTTTACGGGAGACATAGATACAGTAATGTAAAAGTACGGATTACATACGGAAAAGAAACGAATACCGCGCATTTATTTCTTTAGCGAAACGAATACCGCGCATGTATTTTTTACAACTACGATTAAATGTGAATTTAATCAAATGGCCCGAATTAAACGTCGAGATCGCAGAAGAGGATTTCTGCGGTTTTTGGTCATCCCCACATTGGATGACAGGTGGCGGAATGACATTGGATTGCGGCATCTCTGAGGATTAAGGGAGCGAATCCGGATATGCCACGTGTCGACATTTAGGCCATGTCGTACAATGTTCGTACAGAAAGTACACTGGCAGCTGTACTTTTGTGTACGGAAGTGTAATCTGATTGGCTCCGTACATCAGTAGATAGAGTCTGTGAGAGAGATAGAACTTAGAAAAATTAGGAGATAGGACCCTCTCTCCCAGAGAGCTTCTATACAAAAGGTCAACTTTGACCCTCCATAACTTACTACTCAGGGGAGCAAATTCATTGATTCTTTTTGCTATCGACTCAGGGGAGTCTTACCTTCACAGGAGTGAAGTTGGTCAGAGTTTTTGTTTGCCAAGGTGGCAGTTGTTCTTGCTGAAACACAAAGGGGTCAGGGTTATCCTAGAGGCTTTTTGGAAGCTGTCCACTCTGAGGACTTATGGAGGTCTCAAAGTTTCACATATCCATCTAATGCATTTCCATGTCTTCTGCTGCGGCCAAACTTAGCAAAATTCTGACAAATGGAAACCTCACCACCAATTCAAAGTTTTCCTCATAAGCTATTCCCTCATTTTGTGTGTACCCCTTTGCTACTAGCCGAGCCTTAAATCTCTAAATATAGTTATCACGATTTAATTTTAACATACAAAATCCATTCATACTTTATAGGTTTTCTATGCGGAGAATAATCTACCAACTCCTAAGTCTTAGCCTCCATAAATTAATTCATTTCATCATTTATTGCACTTGCTCATCTCTCATACTCTTTACTGTAAAAAGCCTTTTGATAGGTTTGAGGCTTATCTGGATGTGACATCCTTATGAGTTTATTCTTTACTTGTCTTACTTGCAGTCTTTTACTTATTCTTCTTTATCCGTCAAATTTGGAAGCAAGTATGGATGGTATTCTCGGGTTCCTTACAAGAGGATTTTCTCCTTCCTCTTCATTCTCCTCGGTGTCACTCTCACCAAGTATGTCTCCCCTGACTCTCGGATCTAGTGTAGTTCCACTTCCAATTGTCCCTCATTTCCTTTTTTTTTTTTGTGATCCTTGAACTGTTTGAGATATTGGAAATCTATGATTCTATTTCCAAAGAGTCATTCGGAACTTTCTTGGTTTTCACTACCTTGTAAAAATTGAAACGATCCACTGAAATTCTTTGGGCTCCATTGCCACACATAATTCCCATATCCAAAGAAGCTAATCTAGATAGTGCCGACTCCAAGTTTATATAAACCCAAATGATTGACCCCTTGACAATTAGAACCCCATTAAAGCTTCACCCTTGTGAAATAAGACTTACTTTGTGTGTGCTCAGTTCCACCACAAAACGCAAAGTTAGAATATGATTTTTGGACACATTCACCCATTTTGACTTTCCCTTAGAAATGCAGCCACCCTGGTAGGCAAAATCTCTGACCGACTACACCCCTGCGTAGCTTATACTCCCTTGAGTCCGCAAAAAAAAGAATCACTGAAAATGGTCAACTGAATTGATACTAATGGTTATCCAAAGTTTGCCTTTTATACAAGGTGCTCTCTATGAGAGGCAACTACATACAAGAAATATTCTAAGTCCTAAAAACCCTCTCTAAGCCCCCTAGTACTAAGGAACGAACCAATAACAAGACTGTAAAGTACATAAAGGTACAAGTGTCGGTGTACGTTTTGTACGACCATCGTAAGACATGGCCAAAATGTCGACACACGTCATATCCAAATTTATTCCTATTATCCCCGGCGATGCCGCAAGCCAATGTTGTCCTGCCTCGAGTCAATAGACGTGGCGATGACCCCAAACTGCCAAAAACCTATTTCGCGATCTTGACATTTATCGCGGCCGTCCGATCTAAACCGGCATTCTGCAATTATGTGTTCTCCAATGGACTACAAAATTCAGGAAGCCTCTAGATAATTATTAACTTACCCACTTTCAATGGCAACCAATGCTACCTAAGTAGACAAATAGACAATTTGACTGCACTCCTCTGCAGCTTGGACTCCCTTGCGTCCGTAGGAAAAAGAATTTCTGAAAACGCCCAACCAGGTGATGAGTTATAAGCCAGTAAAAATGCTAATTTTTACAAACTCTCAAAGGGAAAGGTGACTACCTACCAAAATTTCCTAAGTCGTGATTCTCTCTAATAACTTCTATCTACTAAAGTACGGACCAATCACATTACTCTACGGTACCAAAAAGTACTATTGCCAGTGTACCTTTTGTACGGCCTATGTACAACAAGGCTATTAAGCGAACGCGTGTCCGTTTTTCACTTGTCCGTACGTTCCTCGGAATTCCCACGACCGAATGTCATCTCTCCACGTGGCTCCAGGTCATGCCACGTCACAAAACGCCAAAGTGACCTTGCCGGGATCTCGGTGAATACGTATGCCGTTAGATAAGAACCGATATTAAATATCGTTCGTCGAAACAAATGTCAGATTTATTTGTTTCGCGGGAGATCCAGTCAGCACTGAATTTAACCTGTTCTATGATGTTACATTTACATTTCAGTTAATCGGTTTAGGGGACGTAACATATTTTAAATATCATTCACACCCTATATACTCTAGCGAACATCTACGACAAATTGGTTAGAGCGGATGGCTACGCCATGCTCTACTGGTCGGGAGTTCGAGTCCTGTTGGACTCAACCTTTTTGTAGAGAATGACTTAAAGTCACTCTCTAACCGTGTCTATGGAGTTGAGGCAGCCATGGCTCCATCACTCTCTCTCTGCTTCAGTGACTATAACAAGTATGGGGGTGAGAGAGAAGAGATGAAGACAAGCTGCCTGCATGTTCCGCTAATATATTAAGACCTAGAAAATACCCAAAAACTATTTATTTCAACACTCCCCTTATTTCCTAGTCTAATTTTAATTTTTCTTTCAACCCGCATTTTTCGCGAACATATTTTAATTTAGGAGAGGGCACATGTTTGGTCATCATGTCAGCCACCATTTCTTCATCAGGTTTATACACAATATTTAAAATTATATTTTCAACTTTTTCTCTCAAGAAGCTTAATCTTATGTCGATATATTTTGCTTTGAAATAGTGTTTTGGATTGGTTGCAATTGCAATTGCAGCTTAATTATCGTAAAAGACTTCATGCACTCCCTCCTTCATATATCCCAGTTCTTGCAACAATGACTTCACCCACATTAGTTCTTTTACAGTAGAACAAGACGCCATATACTCAACCTCTATAGTAGACTTAGCAACCACCTTTTGTTGCTTACTGCTCCAACAGCAAACACCTTCCCCCACATACAAAATATATCCAGAAGTGCATCTTCTCATAGGTGCATCTCCATAACTGGCATCATTCCAACAGGTGATATCAGTGTGCTCCCCTCCTAAATGCAACCATAATTCTCTAGTTCCAACCAAATATCTCATGACTCTCTTGGTTGCCTCCCAATCTCTCTTTCTAGGATCGTTAAGACTCCTACTTAGGACTCCTACTGTTGCCGCTATGTCCGGCCTTGTACAGTTCATAAAGTAGATTAAACTTCCTACAACCTATTTGTAAGGAATAGACTTAATATACTCTCTCTCCTCTTGACTCATCTGATCATCTAAAATTATCACTCCTCGTTCTACACTCGCATCATTTACTTTATTCAAGTCCATGGGAGTGGTACAACTGTTAGCTTTCTCCATTTGAAATTTCTCAAGCATATTTCCTATTGCTTCTTTCTGAGTGAGTCTTATGATCCTCTTCCCCCTGTCTCTTTCCACTTGAATTCCCAAAATATATCTTGCCTCCCCTAAACCTTTCATGTCAAATCTACTTTGAAGATCATTTTTCAACTTATTGATCTTTTCCAAAGACTTACTTAACACTAGTAGATCATCCACATAAATTGCAATAAAGATCACACCATTCTCATCTTCAAACATATAGATAGAATGGTCAAAACCGATCATGATATATCCTACAATTGTAAGAAACTCATCTAGTTTCTTATTCCACTGTCGGCGAGCCTCTTTAAGTCCATATAATGACTTTATGAGCCTACAAACTTTGCTTTCTTCCCCATTCTCGACAAACCCTTCCGGTTGCCGCATGAAGATTTCTTCCTCTAACTCACCATTGAGGAAGGCGGTTATAATGTCCATCTGATGAATTTCCATGTCTTCCGCTGCTGCCAGACTAAGGAGAATCCTTAGTGATGGGAACCGAACAACTAGAGCAAATGTCTCCTCATAGTCAATTCCCTCCTTTAGGGTGAACCCCTTTGCTACCAAACGAGCCTTATATCTTTAAATGGTATTATCTGGGTTCAGTTTTAGTTTAAATACCCATTTATCGCCAATAAGTTTTCTTTTTGGAGGACAATCTGCTAGCTCCCAAGTATTTGCTTCCATGATGGAGGCCATCTCATTATTTATGGCTCTATTCCATATGTCTTTTTATGGGCTGTTTAGAGCCTCTAGGTATAACTGAGGCTCATCAGGATGAGATAGCTTAGTTACCTTACGAGCAGCTTGTTTCTCCTGTATCCTTTTGCTGCTCCTTCCTCTTTCAAACTCTGAGGCTGGAATAGAGGGAAGTCTTGGGTTTCTCCTTATTGTCTCATCGTCTCCCCTATCAATGGAAGTCGAGTCTGATCCTCCACTTCAATCTCCTTGAAGTCTATAGGAATATGTGACGTGTCCGGTAACTCTCTTGTTTCTTAGATCTCCCCTGAATCTGCAATCACTGTCTCACTCATGTCTTTTTCAGGAAAAACAAAGTTCTCCTCATTTTCATACTCAAACCTGATTCTTATCTTTTTGGTATATTTGAAGGGGTCAATTGACTTTCCTTCATCCATAACAACTAGGTGTTTCACCAGAATGATGTCTTGCTTTGCTAAGTCATAGACTCTATATCCTTTGGCATCCTCATCATATCTTACGAAATATTTGGGTTTTCCCTTAGCATCAAGTTTCTAGTTTTTCTTATCCGTATCTAGACTATAAACTTGGCTACCAAATACTTTAAGGTGAGAGATATCTGGTTTTTTTCCAACCCATCTCTCATAAGGAGTCATACCTTTGACAGCTGAGGTGAGGACTCTATTCTTAACATAGTTGGCACAGTTCATGGCTTCTAGCCAAAAATCTCTTTCATATTTTCTTGTCAATCAACATAGTGCTTACACTATCTCTTAGTGTTCGGTTTAACCTCTCAGCTACTCCATTTTGCTCTAGATTATGTGGTACAATTTTCTGGTGCTGAAATCTCTCATCTCTCAAGTATTCCTCAAATTGGTTAGAGGTATATTCTCCCTCGTTATCACTCTTTATTATTTTAATGGGGGTTCCATGCAACTTCTCACCCCAAGCTTTATATTATTTGAAGTAAGTTTGTGTTTCAACCTTGGTTTTTAACAAGTAGACTCTAGAATATCTAGACAAGTCATCAGTAATTGTCAACATATACCTCTTCCCTCGAACAAAGGCTACCCTTGCTGGTCCCCAGATATCTGTGTGGATTAAATCAAGTACGTTCTCTCCTCTATATGTGGCGGCTTTAGGAAAAGGAAGTCTGTGAGCCTTTCCTTGGGCACAACCACTACAATCATCCACCTTTTCATTGTCACTGAACTGCATGCCTTCCACTACACCAAGCTTCTTCATTTTCCTTAACCTATCAAAATGCACATGCCCCAACCGCATGCCAAATCATCATCTTTAGGTTACCAACATAATAAACATTCTTCTTTTCATTACTCAGGTTGAGCCTAAACATTCATTGGCTACCCTTAT
The DNA here is from genome assembly GCA_037447655.1 of Zygnema cylindricum. NCBI lineage: Eukaryota > Viridiplantae > Streptophyta > Zygnematophyceae > Zygnematales > Zygnemataceae > Zygnema > Zygnema cylindricum. The sequence continues at coordinate 252,451 of JBBHKE010000943.1, forward strand.
CTGCAATGAAGTAAACCTTATCCCCATACTTAGCTCTAAAGAATCCCTTTCTTGTGAAGGTATCAAACTCTTTGTCATCAAACACAGATGAATAGACAAGATTTTTATTCAGTTGAGGAATATAGAGCACATCTGAGAAAGTGAGTATAAAAGTCTTACCCTCCACTTAGACTTTCAGATCTAATGATCCCACTAGATCTGTAGTAACCACTCTCCCATCGCCATACTCTATTTCTAAACTAGGGATTTTCCATAGCTTAGTGAAGAGGTTTTTGTCACGACACATATGCATGGATGCACCTGAATCGATGATCCATCCTTTCTCTGGAGCTTCCCGAATTGCTCCAAGGGCACACTTCTGTCACCGAGGGATCTCCTTCTCCTTCAGACTCTCGTTAAGAAGAAGCTCCCCATCCTCCTCAGAGGACTCGTCCTCGGTGTCTCCTGTAACCTTTTTGACCAAAAGTGCCTTTTTTTTCCCTCCGGAGGTACCCTTTCCATGATTCTCTTGGATCCTCAGCTCTGACAACTTGACAAAATCTGCGATGTATTGTCCCGATTTTTTGCAAAAATGACATAGGCCCTTTGGGGGCCTTCGTCCTCCTAGCTGAACTCTTTCTTCTTTGTATGACTTTTTCGGATCTGGTCTCCACCTGTCCCCTCCGACGGCTAGAGCTTGAACGCTCTTTCCTCCTCTCCTGGTTTCAATCGTGTTCTCCTGCAAAAGTATCATGTGGACCATTGTATTCCACGTCTATGAACTATCAGTTATTCTTTGTACCTTGTACACTATATTCTCATACTCGTCGGGTAACTTCATGATGAAAGGGTTAACCTTCATCTTCATTGTACCTGTCCATACGGCACTCTCCATCTCCATTTACAAACAAGAAATATCATTACAGTTGTTTAACATCTTTCCTCTTTTATAAGTATAATTTCCCAACTTTTGCTTTGCCAACTGGAGCTCCAAAATTGTACCAGCTCTATAGATCTCTATCAAACTCAACCACAACTCCTCGGCCTTGTAAACGTGAAGGTGGGGAGTTGCCAAAGCTTGTGTGAGGTGTCTCATAATGAAGTTCTTGGCAGCCATGTTGGTGTCTTCCCACATTTGAGTATCAGTCTCCACGGTCTTCACGATAGCTGCTCCGGGTGTCGTGGGAATAGGACCAATAGGAGTAAGAGGTGTCTTCTTTTCTTTCCTCTTTTCGGACACACTACAGTCCCCATCATCTGCCTCCTCTTCTGCAACAGATGTTGCTACAGAAAAACCTTATTCCACCAAATCCTGGAAGTGTTCCCTGAGGTGGACATTTCACTTGTCCACAAACAGCACCCCACTATCGTTTTTCAGACAAAGCCCTTGTCAACATGGCTTCCCAATAGATAAACCCCGATCCATTGAAGATTGGCACCCTAGAGGGTGGGACCATAACCTGCAATGGTGTGTCCTCCATTAGACTACAGAATATAGGAAGCCTCTAGATAGTTATTAACTAACCCTCTTTCAATGGCAACCACTGCTACCCAAGCAGACATGTAGACAATCTCACTGCAGCCCTGTGGAGCCTTCACTCCCTTGAGTCAGGAGGAAAAGGAATCTATGAAAACACCCAACCAGGCGATGAGTTATGAGGCAGTAAAAATGCCAATTTTTACAAACTCTCGAAGGGAGAGGTGACTACCTACCAAAATTTTCTAAGTCCTGATTCTCTCTAATAACACTTATCTACTGAAGTACGCACCAATCAGATTACTGTACCGTACCAAAAAGTACTACTGCCAGTGTACCTTCTGTACGGCCTATGTACAACAAGGGAATTAAGCAGACCCGTGTCAGATTTTCACTTGTCCGTACGTTCCTCAGAATTCCCACCATCAAATGTCATCTCTCCACGTGGCTCCCAGTCATGCCACGTCACAAAACGCCAAAGTGACCTTCTCGGAATCTCGGTATAGACGTAGGCCATTAGATAAGAACCGACATTAAATATCGTCAGTCGAAACTAATGTCAAATTTATTTGTTTCGTGCGCGATCCAGTCCGCACTGAATTTAACCTGTTCTATGATGTTACATTTACATTTTCGTAAATCGGTTTAGGGGACGTAACATACTTGTGTAGAGATCGATGGTTATTTAATTATTTTCTAGGTATAAATTGGAATATAGAAAGAAGCCGTGGAAGTATGCCTCTAACTTCTCTCTCAAACTCCCACACTTGTTGCAGTCACTGAGAAGTTGAAGAGGAAGATAGAGCCATGGCTACCTAGGCTATCCAGAGGTTTACGGGAAATAGATTAGTTGATTTACAAATAGGTAGGTTTATTTACTAAAAGGTGTATGTGGTAACAGGATTTGATCCTGGTACGTGCCGCCTGTCAGAACGGCGGTAGCTGGTAGCCTTAGCCGTTTTGTCTAGAAGTTACGATACATACTATTGGATTTGATATTTATTTAAATGTTACCACGTAGGAAAATTCATTTAACGGCGGATGTTTACGGTTACATAGATCATGTTATGTAAACGTACGGATTTCGATATGGACAAGAAACAAGTACCGCACATTTTGTTTCTTTTACAAAACAAATAGTGCACAAGCTTTTATGACGGCTACGATTGAAATTTGCAATCAATCGGACGGCCAAAAAGAAAGTCAAGATCGCGAAAGAGATTCTCGACGATTTGTGGTCATCGCCACATCGGATGACACGTGGCATGATTACGTTGGATCGCGGCATCTCCGGGAATCACGGGACCGAATCAGGATATGACATGTGTCGACATTTAGGCCATGTCGTACAAATTCAGTACATAAAGTACACCCACAGGTGGACTTTTATGTACGGCAGTGTAATATGATTGGTTCCGTACACCAGTAGATAGAGTTTGTGAGAGAGATAGGACTGATACCCAATTTTCTTATCACGTAGTTGTTGAAATGTATTCCCTAGTTGCCTGTCCTAGCCGCCATTATAAGTCTATATACTTGTTGCATTCACTGAGACTTAGGCAACCATGGTTGATAGCAAGCACATGAGGAGACAAACAGACTGACAAACCTATGACAAAAAGATATGTGATTAGACCAGGATTTGATTCTATGACTCAAGATTTGATCATAGTCCTACACATTGATCGTCGGTCAAAGTATCTACCTGCCTTATCCGCCAAGTCGTAGAAGAATCGTTCCACACATAGGGCGTGATAGTTGTTTAAACATTATCGTGGCGGTTAATTCATTTAACAGAACGAACGGACGAAGTTGTATATATAAATTGATGAAATACACAAACATGAATCTGACCCTTTAAAATAAACGCGATTGGACGTTTGGCATTCCAGCCGCGAACACGGAATGAACTGTTGGCGACTTTCGACGGTAATATCACGCAATGCCACCTAGCAGTATATCATTGGCCAATAGAGAAGACAAGAGGAGGAACCATGGCTCCCTACCCAAGAAGCGTCAACCATGTCATATCGTACAATGGCCGTACAAGAAGTACATTGAATACTGTACCTTCTTCTACTCTACAGTCCTCTCATTGGTCCAAGGTTTAGTAGTAGGTAGCTGTGAGTAGCGGTTTAGGAACTTAGTATTTTTAAGGCACCTCTCTCTAGGTGACCTTTTGTATAAATAGGCTACCCTTGGCCACTTATAATTCATTGCTCAGAGGAGCAAACTCAAAAATAATTTTTGCGTATGACTTAGGGGAGTCGGGTCCTCAAAGGAGTGAGGTTGGTCAGAACTCTTGTCTGACTGGGTGACATTAATTTGGGGTGAAAGTCAAAAGGGCAAATTTCATCCTAGAGGCTTCATATAAGCTGAATATTCTGTGGGCCAATGGAGGTCAAAGAATTACAGTAGCATGCATCTAGCACTGTCTCCAATTGTCCTATTTATTCTCTCAGTTACTCCATTGTGCTTTGGACTATAACTTACACTTCAAAAGGGCAAATTTCATCCTAGAGGCTTCATATAAGCTGAATATTCCGTGGGCCAATGGAGGTCAAAGAATTACAGTAGCATGTATCTAGCACTGTCTCCGATTGTCCTATTTATTCTCTCAGTTACTCCATTGTGCTTTGGACTATAACTTACACTTAACTGGTGTTCAATACATTCTTCCTTAAGAAACTCCTCAAACTTCTTTGAAGTATATTCCCCGCATTATCAGTCCCTTTTCTCTTAATAGGTGTCTCATGGAGCTTCTCACTCCATGCTTTATATTATTTAAAAACAAAAATTCTTTTTACTTAGTCCTTATAATGTAGACTCGAGAATACCGGGATCAATCATCCGTAATAGTTAGCATAAACCTTTGACCTTAGCAGATAAGACTCTATCTGGTCCCGAAACATCAGTGTGTACAAAATCTAGCACCTTTTCTTCTCTGAAACTAACAATTTTTGGAAATGGAAACCTGTGTATCTTCCCTTGTGCACATCCACAACAATCATCCATTTCCATTTAACCCCTAAGCTTAATTCCTTCTACAGTTCCCTTAAAACTCATTTCCCGAAGCTTGTCTGCATGAATATGCCTCAATCTCTTATGCCACAATAATACATCTTTGACACAGGTATACAAAACTCTTTGTTTGCCATTACTCAAAAAAATACGAAAAATTCCTTGCCTTTCCTTTTCAGCTATGAAGTAAATCATTTCTGAAAGTAACTGTTTTAATTTATTTTCTAGTATTAATGTCAAAATCGTTCATCCAACACAGAAGTTGAGATCAGATTTTTGTTGAAATTTGGGATATACAATACTTCCGATAAGGTTAAAATTGATGCTTTCCCATCCAATAACACTGTGAGATCAACTAGCCCAACTAGGCTAGTTTTTACTATCCTCCCATCCCCTAGCTCAATCTCAACTGAATGAATTTTCTTGAGTTTTGCAAACAACCTTTTACTTCGGCACATGTGCATTGACGCTGCAGAGTTGATGATCCATCATTCCTCCGGTTTCTCTCGGACTTCTCCAAAGGCGCATCTATGCTTTTTTGGAATCCCAACCTGTTTTCCATGCGACTTTTCATTCAAAAGAAGTTCCTTCGTCTCCTCGTTCTTCTCGAATAACTTCTCATCCACATCTCCATAAACCAGTGTGAGGAGAGCCTTCTTCTTCCCCCCTTGTCTCACATTAGCTTGCCCATCCGTGATCCTTACATCTGATAATCGGTTGCAATATGCCATTTAGTGCCCCGGTTTCCTACAAAAGTGGCATACTCCTATCGCAGGTCCCCTCCCCTTTCCATCGAAACCCACTCCCTCTCTTCTTTTTCCACCAAAATTTTGTAATCATTTCCGGAGCGGCGACCACCACGCATCCTCTAATCAGTTCTGACTATCAATGCTTGTACACTAAGTTTATATTTCTTTAGCTCTAAATTATTCTCTCCTCACAAAAATCATCCCCACTGTTTTATCCCACTTCCAAGTGGCATATCCTAGTTCTTCTAACCACTTAAGAATGTTTTTATAATCCATGGAAAGCTTCATGATTAATGCATTAACTCTTTTCTTTTTAGTTTGAGGACTACCTGCACTTATTAATTCGACAAACAACATTGCCAAATCATTAGAGTATTCTCTCATACTTCCCCTTTAAACCGATAAGCAGTGATTATTTAATCAATCACTTGTTGCTCCTAGATTGAGCCACTCTTGTAAGTGCTCTCCAAAGTACTCTAAATGTCGGCTACAAGTCCTCCTCAGGTTTGGAAGAGCGGCTGCATTGATCATACTTCAAAGAATGGCGTGCTTGGCCACCTCATTTTTGTATCTCCACAAATGAGGATCACTTGCCTTAGTTTTAATCTCCACAGAAGCTCCAGATGCTTCAGTCATCACCGGAGCCACTTTTTCCGACCTTTTTCCTTTGGTAGCTTCCTCCAACTCCGAAGTGGTTGTCCCCACTTCCTCCTACACTGGATCCAATATTCTCACTGAGGATCGTGGTGCTCCAAATTACCGAACTTCACTAAAACCTCGTGGCGGCCGAGGAGGACATGGAATATCCTTAGACACTACACCCCGAAATTGTTTCTCAAAAAATGCCCCTTCTATCATTTCTCTCCAGTAAATACATCGTGTAGCGTCAAACATGGGTACCCAAGAGAGTGGTCCCATAACGTGAAATTATGTGGACTCGCTAGTCACACAGGATAAACTTCTCAAACAAAGCATCTAGGATAACCTTGACCCACTAAAGTTTATCAAGGAACATCTACCACCTATATCTACCACCCAGGCAGGCAAAAACTTCCACCGACCTCACCTGTGTTAGGAGAGACTCCTCTAAGTCGAACGCACAAAAGATCTCCAAATTTGCTCCCTTGAAAAGTTAGGAATGGTTGTTCTAAGGCAGCCGATTTATGCAGATGGCCTTTGAGAGAGAGGGCTTCTCAAAATATCCTTTAAAAATCCAAGTCTAAACTATCTACTCCCAAAGTCTGTTCACTAAACCCTTAGCCAATGAGAGGAATGTAAAGTACCGGGAGCTATGTACAAAATTTACTAGCCTCTACACAAATCATACGGCAACTGTACGACACTATTAAAGATGGTGTACCTTCCATATCCGACGCCATGGATTTGTCCTGTTATCCTCCGCCAACCTCTGGTAACTTGCCACGTGTCAATCTATGGCCCTTTTGGCGTAAGCCGTCAAAAGAGCCATTCCGGGTTGTCGATGCTCACGCAAACCGTCCGCTCCCATATTTTCCTGAAATGTCGTTCATTCGATTTAGTTGGCGCGGGGGATGTTATTTTCGGCCGTCGTACTCCAATGATCCTATTTTCACCAATTTGTCAAGCGTCGTTAAATGAATTATAGCCTTGTGAACTTTTTATTTAATTATCGAACCCTACATCTCTAACGATTCTTCTACGACTTAGCGGATAAGGCGGATGACTATACTGGACTCCGTAGGAACTAGGATCAAATCTAGGTCGTGTCACCTTTTTTGTTGTGGTCCATGCTATCTTTCTCTTCCTTAGCTTTGGCTGTCATGGACAGCTATGGCTTCCCTTCTCTTGCGGCCTTTATTCTGCCTCTGCCTTGATAACTACAACTAGGAATGGAATTACCTTTTTCTTATTAACAGTAGTACATTCTAAGTTTGACGATGACGCAAAATGTGCTTCTACATTTTTCGATTTCTTTGTATGATTGTAGTTTAGGCACTACGGCTCTTACTTTTTAAGGAAAACGACAAAAAAAACCCTTACTTTGGAACAAGGGGACATACCTTGAGGTTGTCTCTCCATGTAATCGTAACTTAGCGAATTAAATTTGTATTGTAGCGAGGTTTCTTAAGGGCAGTCTCCTATGTAATCCAAACCTCATCTTGCTAAAAAAAAATTAGCAAAGGTTTTACGTACTTCTTTTGAAGTTGTCCGCTGTAACTCAATGAAATCGTTACTTTAAATTCTGACGGATATGGACGTGGGTGTAATTTGTGACTGATGTAGACTACTGCAAAACTTGCAACAATTGATGACGTTTACAAAATAGCGACGGTTGTAGGCGTCTAGTTTCTTGTAACATTTAAGATGTTTAGGGTTTGTGACATTCGCCATGGTTTCCCTATTTTGGTTTTTCATCCTTTCTCACTCTACTTACCATCAAAATAAGTTCAAAGACATCCAAAATTTATCTTTTTTAGAGATCTTTCATTTGATACCATTATTGTTGTTTTACATTGCAAGAATTGTGAGATAGACGTTTTATTCGGAGAGAGAGAGAGAAAAGGGCGCCTTCACGGACTTCGCTTTTGTGAAATGGCATACATTGCTCAAGACACCTCCACATCCCTTACACGGAAAAAAAGTCCGTACAAGCTAGATGTGGAGTATGTTTTTTTTTTAAGTACTCCGCGTACTGCAAACAGAAAATTAAAAACCTCTGACACGTGTGACAACGTATGCTTATGCGTTTACATCTTCAAACTTTCATTAAAATCACCTCGCGAGGTGATTTCCGTATAAGTTTGAACATGATTTAGAGGGACGCGAAAGTGGGTCGAAACTCGTTAGACGTCGAAATGCAGTACATTCAAAGTTTTAAGGTGACATAAATTATGTTGTTGTAATTTTATTTTTTTGGTAGGGTTGCAGATTTTCTCGTTGCGGCCTAAGTATTGGAGTAATTTGATAGGAAAAAACCCTTACTTTATCACATGGGAACGTGCCCTAAGTGTCCCAATGCGTAAAAACGAAATCGTTACTCAAAGTATGTGACGATTGTATACGTCGCAATGTTTGTGACGTTTGTCAACGTCAACAATATGTGTTGTCCCACCTTATTTTTTGAAACTGCTTGTGACGTCGCATGTCTTTGCGAGACATTGTAGACATACAACTTTCTAGCCCTGTTCATGGTTGAAGAAGATGCCTTTGCCTTTGAGCCTTTTGCTAGGTCGCCGTGGAATTACATTGAAATCTCGAGATCCCTGCAAAATAAATTATGTTGTGGACGCAAACGGACAGAAAAAAATAAATGGTTTACTTTTCCTCGTCGTTTCCAAATCGACTAATTTTTTTTTAAAACCTTTGACAAGTGCAAAGGTGTTTCTCTAATTGTCGTGCAATGATATGTAATTGAAAACACATTTTCGATATGTTTTAAGGTGACTTTTGTGGTGGCTGTGGCCTTTTTATTCTATCAAGTTGTAAATCAATTTATTTCTTTTTATATAATTTTTTAGGGGGTTAAAGTAAGGATTGTTGGATACACCAAATCCAACGGTCCAAAATCAAGAACCCTAAGAACAGTAAAAAGAACCCATGAGATATATACAATATTATGTACTTTAAAGGAATAATTGTTTTACTCGCGTCAGCAATATTTTTTTTTAAGTCCGTTCGTTGCCGATAGATTTTGTATCGTCCTTTCCTTTAAAATTTGTTTGGTTCCACGACGGTTTTGTTTGGTTCCACGACGGTTTTGTTTAGAATAGCCTACCGCCCACTGGGACCTTAAGGACGTAATATTACATCAGAAGACGTAGCTCAGTGCATGAATACTCGTTTTCTGCATGTGAACAAATAAAATATGCACGTAATATGGGCACTTTCTAAAATTTGTTTTCTCGCACTAAAGACGCGTATTGTAATATACAATCTCAAAAAAGAGATACGCACAGTCTGGAGGCCTACAGGGATGGTATCCGGATCAAATCTTCATGGATGCTCGCAGTGTTTCTCAAAAAAAATATAATTCCTTGAAAATCTCCGTTTTGTCCGTAGTCCTTCGAACTATAGGGAATAGAATCGTTTGTCAGTATCTAGACGCGACTAGTACCGCGATTTCCTTTGGCAGAAGATTCGTTCGAATCTCCCAAAACTGGAATGTCCTTACGAGTCTTTACAGACAAGTGTACGGAAAATGGGAGATCATGCCCATGGTGACGTGGCAAAACCTTATAATTTCACATAGTCGCTTCCACTTTCTTAACATTCCACGTTTCATCATCTCTCACCACGAAATGGTAAACAAAATATGGAAAAAGACAAATTTTGATGAAAGAATATGGGACTCACTACACCGCCAATCGTTATTAGCGTTTAGAAATTATTAGTGATGAAAATTAATTAGCGTATTAACGCTAATTTGAGTTTTTCAAGATTTCGAAAAGAAAAGTTTACTCAACGCTGATTTGGGTACAACGGATCTGCCATCAGGATCTTCACAGTAAAATAGGTAAAATTACAAAATGTGACAAACCGTACACCGTCGCGTCTTTTTACTCTATTTTAGGGTATGGTTAAATCAGGAGGTCTCTGTAATAGTACGGACATCAAAATTTCTGTATCACAGAGGCCTCGGTTACATCGCGTAGCGTCAGTAAATAAGTTTTTGCATACGTGTTCTGATTTGAGTGGCTCCACGTAAGTTGACGATCAAATCTCTAAAATCGTCAAAGATTTGGAAACCAACCATTTTCGTATGGAAATCCGTACTTACGAATTACATATGTGTACTTCGCAAGCGTACCGCGTCAATGTACCACAGAGATCTCCTTCACTCTGCTGACTTTCAGGAAAAAACTGCATTTCTTTTCGGCAAAGATTTTACGGTCACCTTGTCCGAAGGCACGTGACTTTGGGGGTATGTGAAAATTTTCATTTTTCATCGATGCACGTGTCTATCTTCTAGGTGTAGCGAATTGAATGGTTCTGTATTGGTGAACCCACCTCCGCGAGGCGGGTTCACCAATACAGAGGCGTATGAAGCGATTGCTTCGCAGATGAAGACCAAAATGTAATCGGACGGTCGACGTCTTTTCTGATACTTAGAGAATCATAATCTTATTTTCTGTAATGTTGTTTTAAAGAAACTCACGAAAATATAGTACGGCATGGAACGGGCAAGTACAAAATTCTGTATTAAACCTCACTTTTCATCTGATGTAACCATACCCTTATTCAAACTCTGATTTGGAATTTCTGCCCTATAACTAATACGCGTTTAGTAGATGTACACTAAAATAGGTCGGATCTCATTCTGCCTTTTTATCCTGAGCGCAGGTTTACGTGCGATCGCGATTATTTTAATCCATGTTTTGTACTTTTTTACTTAACAAAGTACCATTTTGTACAGACTAACTCGTCCGTACACCACACTATTCAAGAAGATCATAAATTAGAATTATTACCGCTAATTTATCAGGACCTTAAATAACGTAACAATTAATTGTGTTATTAATTCTATTTCAAATTTTGGGGTCAAAATTTGGGGGTGCCGATATAGCGTTCATAACGCTAATAACGATTGGCGGTGTACTGTACGGACTTGTACTGAATCTTGTAACTTTTTTGGCCTTGCAGGATTGCTGAAGGCGTCTACATCGCCCGTATTCTCCGCGCAACCGTATATTTAAGGTTTATTTTATCTGTTATTGTTTTTATATTATTAAAAGAACAACCCTAAACACACAACCCTATTTCAGTATTTTCACATACCCAGATCCCATCAGTCATGTCGAGCGTGCCTGGGAACCGGGAGGTCCCGGTTATATGTCCAAGGAGGTGTGCATGAGAAACCTGCAATCCACCCCAAATGCGAATGCTTCCTTCGATCCGTGATAATGCCCATCTCTGTTCATTACCCCCCCCCCAGGGATATGCATAGATAGTAAGGAGAAATGGAGTGGAAAAGAAAAGGTACCCTGTACCCCCCCCCAGATTTTGTGCTACTCCGCTGAAAGCCCACTAAATGCCACACTCCCAGCTACTCTCCAAAAAATAGGAAGGAAATGAGAGTCGTCCGATCCTTTCCGCAAAAACTCCGGACAAACCCAAAGATGACCACAAGAGTGTGCAAATAACTCCCACGCAGAAATATAGAAATAACAAATATCGGCTTTTCAGATTAAACAATATCACCTTGCCCCAGAGAATGGAATTAAAGATAGAAATGAATGATAATGGTGAAGCGAATTCACATACCCCGGAGTGCAACGATGACCAAACTCAGCAGAAGAAAACCTCTCCCAATGGCCCCGAAGTCAGGTATGAGTCTCCCTCAACCCTCCCGGTTCCACCGCAAGGATCCGACAAGACTCTTGTTAGTTCCAAACAGCGAAAGTCCAAACCGCCCAAAGAGGAGATAGTGCCAACTACCCACCCGTGCTACGGTCTCCACAAAAGACAATCCAAAACAAAGATGGCAATAGAGTCAACCACACAATGCAACCGTTCTCCAACAGAAAGATTGATTTAATTCTCTGGGGGTTTTCTCAGGAGACAGTACTGAAAAAGCCACCTGTCTCCTTCGGCCCCAAGTGCCTTATACAACCAGAGTTTGTCCTACTGCAAGTTCCAAAGTCAAAGCATTGTGACAAGCCAATCAGCGGCCAGCAATTGTTATCGTACTTACATAAGACAAAACAGACTGTACTACACTCAGGGCTAAAAATTAGACGACTGGTCCCGGCTGGATTAGCGGCCGAGGGTCCTCCTATAACACACAAAATGGAAACAAAGTTCTGACTCGACGTGAAACCGCCTAACTTTGTCCCAACGTTATAAATGCTTTGCCCGGTGGTTGGGCCTGAAATAACATCATACTGACAACTAACAGTAAGATCTACGGGATAATCCCAAATGTTACGTGTCGTTCTCTAAGGCATCCCTCTACTAGAGCTACATAGAACACACACTATAATGGATCAGACACTTTGCACCAGACTAACTCCTCAGTTCGACCTCTGTTTAAGGTGAACTAAATTGCGTAGTGTTCCAGGATGAAAATAGAAAGATCTGATCCGGCTGATTGTCCTCTTCTTTTTCCGTACGCTAGAGTCCGTACAAAGTGGAATGAAGCCCCGGAACTCGTAGGAGTGCAAATGTGCCGAAGATGCACACGCGCTTGACAGTTAATACTTGTGTTGAAAAAAGGTAATTAATAGTTCACTTCTATATTTTATTTAGAATGTAAAGCGAGAGAAAGAGAGAACCAAAGGCACGCCATGGCTGCCGCGGCATTTAGAAGGAGGCAGAATAAAATAGAAGGTATTTTACTATTTGTTGCAAAATACTGCCTCTAGCCAGATTTGAAAAGGGGTCTACGGACTACTATCTATACCTAAGCCTTATCCATTAAGGCACTAGCGAAACGATATACGTATTACGTTTCACGCATAATCACCTATTTATTAAACTGACTAACTTGCAGCACACTAACGAAAACACGCATTAATCAATTCATGCATGGAAGCGAATCTAAGCCACATAAATACAATTGATCAGACAGCCACAATTGCAGCCGCCATCCGCAATAAAATTTCGACGGCCTTTGGGGATGGCGTCACCCGACGCCACGTGGCACCATACTATTGGATACCGGAGAAGATAGTGTTGAAATTAAAGGCATTTTCTAGGTTATTTAATTGATTTAAGTAGGAGAAGGAAAAAGCAGAGGTTGCCTGCTTCTAGCTTTCTCTCTCTAGCCTCCATACTTGTCGTAGTCACTGAGGGCTTGAGAGAAAGCTAGAGCCATGGCTGCCTATGCTCCTTCTAGAGTTAGAAAGCAGATCCTTGGTAAACTTACCAAAAGAATTGACGGACCCAAGATTTGACCTTGGTACCTACCTTCCCTCAAAGTAGCCGTTAGTCTTACCCTGTAGTCTAAGACCAGTGCTGAAGTATATTAGGTACGATAGCAAATTAATCTTGACGAAATCGAGAAGTTCGGTTTACTGAAAAACGGACCACAATCACACAAACATAGTCAAATAGAATTACACCTAAAAGTATTGCTTGTATTTTAAACGGCTATAAATTAAGGCCGACATCAATCCAACGGTGGAGAAAGAAGTCGGAATCGCGGAATGGCCGTTTTGGTGGTTGCGGTGATAGCCACACCAGGTGACACGTGGCAGCATGACATTCGATGACGACATCTCCGGGACATACTATGGCGAACCCGGATATAGCAGGCGTCGTCTTTTTGGCCATATCGTACAATAGCCGTACAAAAAGTGCTCCGGACCAAGTACCTTTGTGTACTGTACACTCAATTGATTGGCTCCGTACATCAGTAGTAGAGGGTTTAGAGAAGGGTTTAGGACTTAGAAAATTAGAGGTAGCCGCCTCTCTCTCAGAGTGCTCCTATATAAAAGGTCATCTTTGACCATTGATAATTAACTGCTCAAGGCAGCAAATTCAAGGATTCTTTTTGTGACATACTCAAGGGAGTCTGTTCTTCCAAAGGGGTGCACTTTGGTCAGTCTGTATACTGTCAAGGTGTCAGCAATGCTCACACAAAGACCAAGAGGTTAAAGTTATCCTAGGGGCTTCTATAAGTTGCCCACTCTGAGTAACAATGGAGGTCTCAAAGTTGCACGTTATGGGCCCACCCTCTAAGGTGCCCATATTCAATCAGACTGGGTTCATCTACTGGGAAAGTATGATGATAAGAGCCCTATGTGAGAAAAGATTTTGGGAAATAGTGAGTGGGCTAGTGAAGCGCCCATCCGGTCCTGCTATCCCTCCTGGGTTTGCTGGAAGCAGATTTTGTAGAAAAACCTGATCCACCGTCATCAAAGGACTCAGAGGACGGAGAAAGCGATGTGATTGAAAAATGGAAAAAAAAAAAAAAACCACACCTATAGCAACCGGATCTGCTTTCATGTCTCCTATTCCGAGGAATGAGGAGAATGACATCGATACTAGGGACTACAACAACATGGCAGCCAAGCACTTTGTCCTCCGTCATCTCACACAAGGACTCCCAGGTCCTTATTTACAGATGGAAAGTGCATTCGATCTGTGGGATGCGCTTATAGATATGTATCGTAGCGGTACTACTCAGGAACAGAAGCTAGCAGATCAAAGGATCAATAGATACTTTCACAAAGGAGAGAAGATGCTCTATTTTTGCAATTATTTGGCTATACTTTTCATGGAGTTAGAATGTGCCGAAAAAATAGAAACCGAGAAGGCAAAGGTTCACTCCTTACTCATGAAACTACCCGACGAGTATGATAACATTGTGAACCGGGTACAAGATCTGCCGGACTTCAGGTGGATATGGAATTCGGTAGTTGGTATGATCCTTGTACGAGAGAACACAATCGAAATCCGGAGGGGAGTTAAAAGTGGACAAGCCTTGGCATCAGAAGCAAGCTGGAGAAACAAAGATTCACGGAAACCCTTTAGAAGTCATGAAAGGGAAGATCAGAAAATCCACTCCGATGAGTCCGGAACAAGGGGACCAAAGGGGCTTTTTCATTTGTGCAAAAAACCCGAGCATTACATGGCAGGATGTACCAAACTGACAAAACTTTGGATAAAGGAGGGGTAGACCAGGGGTCAGCCACGAGGGAAGAAAAAGGCACTTGTCACGCAATACTTGAGGAGGAGTCCGATGAGGAGGATGACGAACTTCTTTTGGATGAGGAGTTGGAGGCAAAGATAGAAGTCGAAATCCCACGAAAGCAAAAATGTGCCTTTGGTGGACTGAAAGGCGAAAGAGGCTGGATTGTGGATTCAGGTGCATCCATGCACATGTGCAAAGATAAGCATCTGTTTACTAAGCTGAGAAAGATCCCTACAGTAGAGATTGAATATGGGGATGGGAGGGTAGTGATCACTACTTATGTAGGATCAGTAGATCTAAAAGTCATAGTCGAGGGAAAAACCTCAATAGTTACGTTCTCCAATGTATTTTTTATTCCGGAGTTAAACAAAAACCTTATCGTTACATCTGTATTAGATGATAAAGGATTTGAAACTAGCACCAGAAAAGGAGTTTTTACAGCTAGCTTTGAGAAAGATGTGTATTTCAGTCTTGAGAAAGGTAGTCAAAGAATGTTCAGGCTTGCTTTAAGTAATGAAAACTCAAATTTTACTATGCTAGTGTCAATGATATTATGTTGTGGCATAAGATACTAGGTCATGTGAATCTAGAAAAGTTAAAAGAAATGAAAAAGTTGGGAGTAGTTGAAGGGATACGCTTTGGGGAAAATAATAATGTGAGTGATTGTAATGGGTGTGCTCAAGTTAAAGCACACAGATTACCATTCCCAAAGGAAGCAACTTATAAAGGAGAAAAAGTTCTTGATTTGGTACACACGGACATTTGGGGACCAGGGAGAGTGCCATCACCCGGAGGCAAAAGATTTATGCTAACTATTACTGATGATTGGTCCGGGTACTCCCGAGTATACTTTCTGAAAAACAAATCAGAAACTCCGGAGTATTTCAAACATTATAAGACATGGGCCGAGAAACTTCACGAGACCCCAATAAAGAGAGTAAGAAATGACAATGGAGGGGAATATACCTCCAATCAGTTTGAGGAGTTTTTAAGGGAGAATGGTGTTCAACACCAAAAGATAGTTTTAGAAAATCCGGAACAGAATGGTGTTGCCAAGAGATTCAATAGGACACTAAATGATACTGCCCAGAGTATGTTGTTAGATAAAAGGATAGGAAAAAGATTTTGGGCCAAAGCTATGAATTCTGCTAATTATTTGAGAAACAAAGTACTAACTTCGGTGGTGAAAGGCCAAACTCCATATGAGAAATGGACCGGCCAAAAACAAGATCTATCTCACCTAAAGGATTTCGGTAGTAAAGTCTTCAGTTTTGATAAAGATAAATCAAACTGGAAACTAGATGCTAAAGGGAAACCCGGATACTTGTTACAATATGATGAGGATGTAAAAGGGTATAGAGTGTATGATCTAAAGAGAGAAGATATAATTTTAATAAAGCATCTGGTAGTTGTGGATGAAGGGAAGTCGGTAGATCCCTTTAAATCCTCAAAGTCAGTCATAATCAGATTTACGTCAGACAATTCAAATGACTGTCATCTTCCTAACTATCTGAGTCTTCAAGAAGACGATATCCTTGCAGGTTCAGATGATATCCTTGCAGATTCAAAACAGTCAGAGAAAGACTTGATCTTGGAAACACCAATGACACAAGCAAAAGATGCAATTCTGTGTCCTCAATTGGACCACGGAATACAGGAAGCCTCTAGATAGTATTTAACTAACCCGCTTCAAGCCACAACCACTGCTGTCCTGGAAGGCAAAATGACATTTTGACTGCACCGTTATGCAGCATGGACTCCCTTGAGTCTGTAGCAAAAAGAATCACTGAAAACGGCCAACCAGCCGATAAGTAATGAAACAGTAAAAATGCCAATTTGTACAAACTCCCAGAGGGAGAGATGACTACCTACCAAAATTTTCTAAGTCCTGATTCCCTCTAATAACTTCTATCTACTGAAGTAAGGAATAATCAGATTACTGTACCGTACCAAAAAGTACTACTGCTGGTGTACCTTTTGTACGGCCTATGTACGACAAGGCTATTAAGCGGACGCGTGTCTGCTTTTCACTTGTCCGTACATTCCTCGAAATTCCTATGACCAAATGTCATCTCTCCAAATGGCTCCAGGTCATGCCACGTCACAATACGCCAAAGTGACCACTCCTAGATTTCGGTAGTGATGTGCGCCGTTGGATTTGCAGGGAGACGCAATCTTAGCCGTTATAAATACTTTCGCGACATTTGTTTCACTGTCGAAACAAAATGGGTGGTATCCGTTTCGAAATTGAATCGTACTTTGTACTTTCATAAAACTGTATCTATTCATGCCGTATACAGTTTTAGTTATATGGATTTGTTTCTCCCTAAATATATATATATCTATCACATACTATATCACTTAGCATTAGTCCTAGTCTTATAGGATAAAGCTGACCGCTATCGGCCAACTTGACAAACCGCAGGTACCGGGATCAAATCCCGGATCCGTCAAGAATATTTTTAGTAACCTACTAAAAATAACTACTTGTTGAACTAAGGCAGCCATGGATCTACCACCCTCTCTATCTTTCAGTGACTACAACAAGTATGGGGGCTAGAGAGAGGAGAGGTGGAGGCACGCTGCCTGTCCTTTTCTTTTCTTTTATACTAACATATTTAAACCTAGAAAATACTCTAGAAATCTATTATTTTCAACACTCCCCTTATTTTCTAGTCTAATTTTAATTTTTCTTTCAACCCGCATTTTCCCGACAATATTTTAATTTAGGAGAGGGCACATGTTTGGTCATCATGTCAGCCACCATTTCTTCATCAAGTCTATACACAAGATTTACAATTTTATTTTCAACTTTTTCTCTTACGAAGCCTACTGTTATGTCCATATGTTTTGCTTTGAAATGGTGTTTTGGATTGGGTGCAATTACGATTGCAGCTTAATTATCGCAAAAGATTTCATGCACTCCCTCCTTCATATATCCCAGTTCTTGCAACAATGACTTCACCTACATTAGTACTTTTACAGCAGAACAAAACAACATATACTTAGCCTCCATAGTAGACTAGGAAACCACCATTTGTTGCTTACTGCTCCAACAGCAAGCACCTTCCCCCACATACAAAATATATCCAGAAGTGCATCTTCTCATAGGTGCATCCCCATAACTGGCATCACTCCAAGTGGTGATATCAGTGTGCTCCCCTCCCAAATGCAACCATAATTTTTAGGTTCCAACCAGATATCTCATGACTCTCTTTGCTGCCTCATAGTCTCTCTTGCTAGGATCATTAAGACTCGTACTGAGTACTCCAACTGTTGCCGCTATGTTCGGCCTGGTAAAGTTCATAAAATAGATTAAACTTCCTACGACTTATCTATAAGGGATAAACTTCATAAACTCTTTTTCCTCTGGACTCATCTGATCGTCTAAGATCATCACTCCTCCTTCTACACTCCCATCACTTACTTTTTTCAAGTCCATGGGAGTGGTCCAACTGTTATCATTTTCCATCTGGAATTTCTCCAGCATATTTCCTATTGCTTCTTTCTGAGTAAGTCTGATAATCTTCTTACCCCTATCTCTTTCCATTTGGATCCCCAAAATATATTTTGCCTCCCCTAAATCCTTCATATCAAATCTGCCCCTAAGGTGTTTCTTTAGCCTATTGATCTTTTCTAAAGATTTACTCAACACAAGCAGATCATCCACATATATTGCAATAAAATGACACCATTCTCATCATCAAACATATAGATAGAATGGTCAGAGCTTATACGGATATATACCAGACCGGTAAGAAACTCATCTCGTTTCTTATTCCACTATCGGGGAGCCTGCTTAAGTCCATATAAGGACTTTATGAGCCTACAAACTTTGCTCTCTTCTCCTTCTTCCACGAACCCCTTAGGTTGTCTCATTAAAGTTTCTTCCTCTAAATCACCATTAAGAAAAGTAATCGTAATGTCCATCTGGTGGATTTCCATGTCTTCCGTTGCTACCAGACTAAGGAGAATCCTTAATGATGGGAACCTAACAACTAGAGCAAAGGTGTCCTCATAGTCGATCCCCTCCTTTTGGGTGAACCCCTTCGCTACCAATCGAGCCTTATATCTCTCAATAGTATTATCTGGGTTCAGTTTTAGTTTGAATACCCATTTACACCCAATAGGTTTTTTGTATAGAGGACAATCTGCTAGTTCCCAAGTATTTGCTTCCATGATAGAATCCATCTCATCATTTATTGCTCTAATCCATCTTTCTTTCTTTGGACTATTCATTGCCTCCGAGTAAGATTGAGGCTCATCAGGGTGAGATAGCTTAGTTACCTTATGAGCGACTTGTTTTTCTTGTATTCTTTTGCTGCTCCTCCTTCCTCCCTCAAACTTCGAAGTTGGAATGGATGGAAGTCTTGGGTTTCTTCTCAATGTCTCATCGGCTCCCCTGACCATAGAAGCAGGTTCTGGTCTCGCTTCTTCTATCTCCTCGAGGTTCATAGGAGTATGTGAGGTTTCCGGTGAGTCTTCAGTATCTTCGATCTCCCTTGAATCTGCAATCACGGTTTCATTCATGTCCCTTTCGGGAACAACCGAGTTCTCCTCACTTTCGGACTCGAATCTGATTTTTATCTTCTTTGTATATTTGAAGGGATCAAACGACTTTCCTTCATCCATGACAACTAGGTGTTTGACCATGATGATATCTTTCTTTGCTAAGTCATAGACTCAATACCCCTTAACATCCTCATCATATCCCACAAAGTATCCACGTTTTCCCTTAGCATCTAGTTTCCAGTTTTTCTTATCCGTGTCAAGACTGTAAACTTGGCTACCGAACACTTTAAGGTGTGAAATATTTGGTTTCCTTCCAACCCATCTCTCATAAGGTGTCACTCCTTTTACAGCTGAGGTAAAGACTCTATTCTTAATAAAGTTGGCACAGTTCATTGCCTCTGCCCAAAATCTCTTTCCTATTTTCTTGTCGGCCAACATATTAGATGCACTATCTCCTAGTGTTCGATTCAACCTCTCAGCTACCTCATTTTGTTCCGGGTTATATAGTATAGTTTTCTGGTGCTGTACTCCCTCATCTCTCAGATATTCCTCAAACTGGTTAGACATATATTCCCCCCCATTATCACTCCCTATCCTCTTAATGGGGGTTTCATGCAACTTCTCACTCCTTGCTTTATATTCTATAAAGTAAGTTGATGCTTAAGACTTTGTTTTTAGAAAGTATATTCTAGAGTATCTAGACCAGTCATTAGTTATTGTCATCATAAAACTTTTTCCTCCAATCGAAGGTACTTTTGCAGGTCCCCAAATAACTGTGTGGACCAAATCTAATACTTTCTCACCTCTATATGTGGCAGCTTTGGGAAAGGGAAGTCTGTGAGCCTTACCTTGAGCACATCCACTAGAATCATCCATCATTTCATTATCCCCAAACTGAATGACTTCTACTACCCCAAGCTTTTTCATTTCCCTCAACCTATGTAAATGTACATGCCCCAACTGCTTATGCCAAATCATCAACTTTGGAACACCAACATAGTAAGCATTTTTCTTTTCATTACCCTAGTTAAGCCTAAACATTCCTTGGCTACCCTTAATTGCCGTGAAGTAAAATTCATCCCCATACTTAGTTGTATAGACTCCCTTTCTAGTGAAGGTATCAAACTCTTTGTCATCTAACACAAACGTAGAGACAAGATTTTTACTCAGCTGAGGAATGTAGAGTACATTTAGAATGTAAGTATAGAAATCTTACCCTCCACTAAGACTTTCAGATCTACTAATCCCACTAGAACTGTAGTAACGACTCTCCCATCCCCATACTCTATCTCTACAGTAGGGATCTTTCTTAGCTTAGTGAAGAGTTCGTTATCACGACACATATGCATGGATGCACCTGAGTCGATGATCCATCCTTCCTGTGGATCCTCATGAATTGCTCCAAGGGCACATTTTTGTCTACGAGGGATCTCCTTCTCCTCCATATTCTCATCAAGAAGAAGCTCCTCATCTTTCTCAAAAGACTCATCCTCTGTTTCTCATTTCACTTTTGTAACCACAAGTGCCCTTTTCTTCCCTCTGGAAGAACCCCCTCCACGGTTCTCTTAGAGCCTCAGCTCCGACAGCTTAACAAAGTCTGGAATGAAGTGTCCCGGCTTTTTGCAAAAATGACAAAGACCCTTTGGGGGCCTCGGTCCTCCAGAATGATCTCTTTCCCCTTTGTACGGTTTCTTTGGGTCTTTCCCCCATCGGTCCCCTCTTGGTGCTAGAGCTTGAATGTTCTTTCCTCCACTCCTAATCTCCATTGTGTTTTCCTGCACAAGTATCAACCTGACCACTGTGTTCCATTTCCATGAACTATCAGCAATTTGTGTACTCGGTACACTATGTTCTCGTACTCATCTGGTAACTTCATGATAAGGGTGTTAACTTTCATTTTCATTATACCTTTCTATCCGGCACTTTCCATCTCGATATACAAACAAGAAATATCATTACAATAATCTAACATCTTTCCTTCTTTGTAAGTGTAACTCACTAGCTTTTGCTCAGCCAACTGGAGCACATGAATAGTTCCAGCTCTATAAATCTCCACCAAACTCACCCAAAACTCGTCGGCCTTGTAAATGTGAAGATGAGGAGTGGCTCAAGCTTTAGTGAGGTGCCTCAAATGAAGTTTTTGGCAGCCATGTTTACATCCTCCCACATTTGAGTATCGTTCTCCGCGGTCTTCACGGTCGCCGATCCCGAGATTGTGGCAATAAGAGTGAGGGGTGTCTCCTTCCCTTTCCCCTTTTCGGAAACACTTCTGTCCCCATCATCTGCCTCCTCCGTTGACGCAACCGTTGCTGCAGGAAACCTTACTCCTCCAAATCCTTGTGGAGTTCCCGAAGGTGGACGTTTCACTTGTCCACTGACGATACCCCAGTATCGTTTTTCGCACAAAGCTTTTATCATCATGGCTTCCCAATAGATGAACCTAGATCCATTGAAGGTGGGGACCCTAGAGGGTGGGCCCATAACCTGCAATTCTGTGTCCTCCATTGGACCACAGAATACAGGAAGCCTCTAGATAGTTTTTAACTAACACACTTTTAGCAACAATCATTGCTATCCAAGAAGGCAAAATGATAGTTTGACTGCACCCCTATGCAGCTTGGACTCTCTTGAGTCCGTAGCAAAAAGAATCACTGAAAACGGCGAATGAGCTGATAAGTTATGAGGCAGTAAAAATGCTAATTTGTACAAACTCTCAAAGGGAGAGGTGACTACCTACCAAAATTTTCTAAGTCCTGATTCCCTCTAATAACTTCTATCTATTGAAGTACGGACCAATCAGATTATTGTACCGTACCAAAAAGTACTTCCGCTGTACCTTTTGTTCGACCTATATACGACAAGGCTATTAAGTGTACGCGTGTTTGCTTTTCACTCGTCCGTACATTCCTCGGAATTCCTATGATGGAATGTCATCTCTCCACATGGCTCACAAATAGCCAAAGTGACCACTCCGAGATTCGGCGATGATTTGCGCTGTTGGATTTGCAGCGAGACGCAATCTTAGCCGTTATAAATACTTTCGCGACATTTGTTTCACTGTCGAAACAAAATGGGTGGTATCCGTTTCGAAATTGAATCGTACTTTGTACTTTCGTAAAATTGTATCTATTCATGCCGTATATAGTTTTAGTTATATGGATTTGTTTCTCCCTAAATATATATTTATCACATACTATATCACTTAGCATTAGTCCTAGTCTTATAGGATGAAGCTGACCGCTATCGGCCAACTTGACGAACCTCAGGTACCGGGATCAAATCCCGGATCCGTCAATAATATTTTTAGTAACCTACTAAAAATAACTACCTGTTGAACTAAGGCAGCCATGGATCAACCACACTCTCTATCCTTTAGTGACTACAACAAGTATGGGGGCTAGAGAGGAGAGGTGGAGGCAGGCTGCCTGTCCTTTTCTTTTCTTTTATACTAACATATTTAAACCTAGAAAATACTCTAGAAATCTATTAATTTCAACAGATGACATGTTGGAAACGGATATGGATCTGAGGGACAGGGGAGAAGTCGTGGTGATTCAAAAGAATCCACGAGAACCATCTATTCCGGCTGCTGATTTTGAGGGAGGGAGAAGAAGCAGCAAAAGGCTTCAAGAGAATTAAGTTAACAACAAGGTAACTAAACTATCTCACCCAATTGAACCTCAAACATATGAAGAGGCAATGAACTGTCCGGAAAGAAACCGGTGGAAGACAGCCATCAATGAAGAGATGGCTTCAATCATGGCGGCTGACACATGGGAATTGGTGTACTGTTTACCCGATAGAAAACTAATTGGATGTTAGTGGGTTTTCAAACTAAAACTTAATCTTGACAATACTACTGAACGGTATAAGGCCCGGTAAGTGGCGAAAGGTTTTACTCAGAAAGAGGGAATAGACTACAAAGAAACTTTTGCTCCGGTCGTCAGATTTTCCCTCAGTGCGGATACTTCTCAGTCAAGCAGTTGTAGAAGACATGGAAGTACACCAGATGGACATAAATACAACTTTTCTACATGGAGAACTAGAGGAGGAGATCTTCATGCGACAGGCGGAAGGATTCGTCGAACAAGGAGAGGAAAGTGAGGTATGGCGGCTGATCAAATCTCTCTATGGTTTG
Organism: Zygnema cylindricum; assembly: GCA_037447655.1. Lineage (NCBI taxonomy): Eukaryota > Viridiplantae > Streptophyta > Zygnematophyceae > Zygnematales > Zygnemataceae > Zygnema > Zygnema cylindricum. Next base: position 275,940 of record JBBHKE010000943.1, read on the forward strand.
AAACAAGCGCCAAGACAATAGAACAAGAAACTTGATGAGTTCCTTACCAGTATGGGATACATCCGCATCAGTTCAGATCATTCAATTTATGTCTTTGAAGAGTAGGAAGATGTCATCATTATTGCAATTTACATTGATGATCTTCTTGTTCTACCTAAATCATTAAAGAAAATTAACAATCTTAAAACAGATCTAAAGGGAAGATTCGAAATGAAGGATATAGGGGAGGCTAGATATATTCTGGGAATACAAGTAGAGAGAGATACAAAAAAAAGGATAATTAGACTAACTCAGAAAGAGGCAATTGGAAACATGCTGGAAAATTATCAGATTAACAAAGCCAACAGTTGCACGACTCCCATAGATCTAAAGAAGGGAAGTGAGGGGAGTGACGAATGAGACATCCTAATTCTAGATGATGAACTAGGTCTAGAAGAAAAGAAGTTGATGGAGACTATTCCATACCTACAGGTAGTGGGTAGTCTGATTTATTTTATGAATTGTACCAGACCAGATTTGGAAGCAGCTGTAAGAGTACTAAGTAGGAGTCTCAATGCTCCTACAAAAAGGGATTGGGAAGCTGCTAAAAGGGTCCTCAGATATCTCATAGGAACTAGGGATCTATGGCTACATCTGGGTGGGGAAAATATTGACACCACCACTTAGAGTGATGCCAGCTATGGGGATGCTCTGATCAGAAGATGTATATCTGGATATGTGTTGTATGGGGAATGGTGCTTGTTGCTGGAGCAGTAAGCAGCAAAAGGTCATTTCTCAGTAAACCGTGGAGGCAGAGTATATGGCATCTTGCTCTGCTGTGAAGGAATTGATGTTGGTCAAATCCTTGCTTAGTGAATTAGGGCATCTTAAAAGTGGAATTCAGAAAATATTATGTGATAATAAACCAGCAATTGCAATTGCTGCTTATCCCAAACATCATTTTAAAGCACAATACATGGATATCAGACTTAGCTTTGTTAGAGAAAAGGTGGAGAACAAAATAATTAGCTTAGAATACAGACCAGAAACTGAGATGGTGGTAGACATGATGACTAAGCTTGTACCTTCTCCTAATTTAATTTTTTGCAGAGAGAGATGTGGACTTAAAATCAAAAGTGACTAGAAAATAAGGGGAGTGTTGAAATTAAAGGTATTTTCTAGGTTATTTAATTGATTTAAGTAGGAGAAGATAAAAGCAGAGGCAGCGTACTTCTAGCTTTCTCTCTCTAGCCTCCATACTTGTCGTAGTCACTGAGGGCTTGAGAGAAAGCTAGCCATGGCTGCCTATGCTCCTTCTAGAGTTAGAAAGCAGATCCTTGGTAAAATTACCAAAAGAATTGACGGACCCAGGATTTGACCTTGGAACCTACCGTCCGTCAAAGTAGCCGTTAGTCTTACCCTGTAGTCTAAGACCAGTGCTGAAGTATATTAGATACAATAGCTACTTAATCTTGACGATATCGAGAAGTTCGGTTTACTAAAAAACAGACCACAATCACACAGACACAGTAAAATAGAATTACACCGAAAAGTACTACTTGTATTTTAAACGGCTATAAATTAAGGTCAACATCAATCCTATAGTGGAGAAAGAAGTCGGCATCGCGGAATGCTCGTTTTGGCGGTTTGCGGTCATAGTCACACTGGGTGACCCGTGGCATCATGACATTGGATGACGGCATCTCCGGGACATACTATGGCGAACCCGGATATGGCAGGCAACGTCTTTCTGGCCATATCGTACAATAGCTGTACAAAAAGTACTCTGGACCAAGTACCTTTCTCTACTATACACTCAATTGATTCACTTTGTATATCAGTAGTAGAGGTTTTAGAGAAGGGTTAAGGACTTAGAAAATTAGAGGTAGCCGCCTCTCTCTCAGAGTGCTCTTGTATAAAAAGTCATCTTTGACCATTGATAATTAACAGCTCAAGGGAGCAAATTCTGGGATTCTTTTTGTGACAGACTCAGGGGAGTCAGTTCTTCCAAAAGGGTGCACTTTGGTTAGTCTCTATACTGTCAGTGTGTCAGCTATACTCACACAAAGACCAAGAGATTCATGTTATTTTAGAGGCTTCTGGTAAGCTGCCTACTCTAATTACTAATGGAGGTCTCAGAGTTCTAGATGGTAAGAGGAACCATGGCTCGCGTTTTGAGAAGCGTCACTTTGAAAGCCATGTCATACAATGGCCATACAATAAGTACATCGCCTAGTGTACCTTTTTGTACTATATAGTGTTTTTATTGGACTAAGGTTTAGTGGTAGGCAGTCGTAAGTAGGCAGACAAAGACTTAGTGAAATTCAGATACCTCTCTCTAAGAGAGCTTGTAACTATAAAGGTCATCTTTGACCAGCCACAACATATTGCTCTGGGGAGCAAATTCAGTGATTCTTTTTGCGTTTGACTCAGAGGAGTCTTGTCCTCACAAGGGTGAGAGTGGTCAGAATATTTGTGTGCCTGGGTGGTGCTTATTCAGCGGGAAAGTAGAAAGGGCAAATATTATCCTAGAGGCTTTACATAGGCTGCTCAACAGAATTGCAACTTATCATTCAGAAAAGTCCACTCAGAAACGGCCACGTGGCGAATGTGAACAATGATTTGTAGGGCGCGCACACTTTGTGGCTACGCTAACCCTAAGATTCTGTATGATTGGATGGCTACCATAAAATCTGGATATTTGTTCAGCATTTCGTACATTTCTAAGAACTGTTATCGATTTAGGGTGAAATTCCATTAGGCATCCCAGTAATTGTACGGGAAATTTTACTAAAGGGCATGCCTTCCATTAGGTCGCGTCTATAAACCTGCGTGGCTCATTCTGGTTGGTAACACGTACGTTATTATTCGATGCTTAAAATCTTGAAAGAATCATTGAATGCAATGTCAGAACGCAATATCTCTACGAGCGGAGGTAATTTCTGTAATAGCGGAGATAATATCTGTACCAACGAACGTAATAAATGACTCGTACTGAGGGCATTAAATGTACTACCCAAAATTTCACAACGCAACGACAAAAAGGCGGCGCCAAACTTTGATGGTGGGAGCGTGACGGGATCATTTCGGCGGATTCTCAGCCACCCTGGCGAAAGGCACAGAGCTCTTGCGATGTGTACACACATACGCGCGCGCTCAACGTGGATTCTTTTTACCTTTTCCACACGGCCTATTTTTACACATTCTGTATTCCAAAATTGTCCTCACTGTGCATGGTCTTAGAAAACTGTAGGGTTGGTGACGTGGCGTCACAGATTAAAAGCGTAATTGAATCCGACGGTCCTAATTTACGCCTAAAACCTTGGACAATTTTTGTAATGTTGTTTTTGTTGAAAAAAAAAAAAAAATATATATATATATATATATATATATATATGTACGATTTTGTACGAAACGGTACGGCATTTAGTATAAAACACCAAGTCCACCCTTATAGTATCAAAAACAACTGTTAATGTAATAAACCAACACGTGTTAATTTTTGGTCTAACAAATTGAGCTTGCAGAAACGGATGACGTGTCAAAAATAACCGAAGACACGCTTCAAGGTGACTGTACTTTCGATCATAATTCCTTCTCGAACCTTCGGCCATCGATGCCTGATATCGTTTTTTTACTTTTTTTTTCCTTATCTACCACCAATTACAACGTGCAGATAATCAAAAGAAAGGATTTTCGAAGACCTTTCTATCCAAACCCAAATAAACTCTTTCCGTTGCTTTTTTTAACCTAGTCCAGCCTGTCAGATTTGGCCACCTTTTTACTTTTGTTTTTTGGTTTTTTCACGCCTAATTTTACATCCCTCTAATCAGCAGAGGAATGCTTTGCCTTCGTCGCACAGAGACATAACATCTTTCCACGTGTCGCTTTGCTATGTTCGCTTTCCAAACTCTTGAATCTTCGGCTTTGCCTGCCTGTTATCGTTTTTTAGCTTTCATTTTCTATATCTGCCGCCAATTTTAGCGTGCAGGTACTCAAGAGAAAGGATTTCCCAAGACCTTTCTATTGATATCCAAATCAGCTCTCTCCGTTTTATATTTTACACTTGATCCGGCCTGTAAAATTCGGTCCCCTTTCTCAATTTACTTTTTTGGTTTTTTCGCACCTGTTTTTCCGTCCCCTACTCAACAGTGTGGACATCTTGTTGGAGGACACCCTGGTGGCAATTTCGAATCTTCCACCCTACCAATGCGCCTGACATCTGGTGAGCGTACCACACCAAAGTAGCTTCCCGGCCACCCAGGTGGTGAAGACAACAAGAGAACCAACGAAACACAAAACCTTAGGACAAAGACAAACCAAAAGACAAAAGGACGAGGAAAAAAAAAAAAAATAACCACAACCATAGAAACACACACGCGGGTGTTGGGTTTTGCATTTCCACTTTTAGTTGGGTAATTTTGGTTTTCTTCGCCTTTCCCTATGGCTCCTCAAAAACGGCGGGCATCACGATCACCTTCCCCGTCATCTCCCACCCGTTTGCGACTGTATCAAAACTATCTCTCGAGGGAGTCTCACCCTTCTGTTCCTCAAATAACCACTGTCGCCTCCCCACCTCCGCCCTCTTCCCAACCTTTTGACTCCAACACTCCCTCCAACCACATTTCTTCTCCCCTACCTGTGATGCTCAATCCCCTTTCAATATCTACACCACGTTATTGTCCTCCTCATCGTCGGGAGCCATCCAACATTATCTTTGGCCCCTATCCCAAACTCTCCCCTTCCACAACCACATTTGGTCACATGTTCAACCCCTCCTCCTCTAACCCCTCCCACCTTGGTTCCCCCACCCATGCCAACCCCTGCGCCCAATAACCCTCCCACCACCTAACCTATTGCATCTCTCTCTCAAGCTCCTCCCTCTACCTCTCAACCTTCAAGCAACCTAGCTCCTCGTCCTCCTCCCCTTGCCAACCCTTCTTCACATGCTCCAACTTCTCGAGTTCCTTGTCCGAGATGTGGGAAAATCTACACTGCCAGTGCCGATTTTACGAGACATGTGAGAGCGTCTCCAAAGGTTGCTTCGGCTCCATCGCCGTTGCCTTGTCCAGGCGGCCCTCCTCTTACCAATAACCCCAATCCACAACACCCCTCTCATAGTGATTTGGAGTTTATCCGCAACCTTAATGTGTCAGGCTGTTACCGTAGGATCTTAAGCAAAAGACATTCACTCAAAATCTGTCACAAAACATAAATCATTTACACAGCGGAAGCTCATAATAGACAAGAGGAATACTCAGCCAAACACATTTATAAGTGTTCTTGGCCGAAGCCTCTTTACATCATCTCTTCTCTCTTCTCTCTCTTCTCTTTAAATATTCTCTTAATCTAAGATTAATCCTCTATGATTCAATCATATAAGATTCAATACTCTTCACATGTACACTGCTGTCTATATACCGCTACTCTGCACTAAGAGACAACAAGGTAAGACAAGCAAGACTTAGCGTAGCGACGAAGTCAGAGTGCACACTGCAAGTGAAAGTTCCACGAAGAAAGTAGCACACGCTTTCTTCCTTTGAACGACTAACTCCAAATGTTGACTTAAACACGTGTCGCTCCACTAACACACCTGCAAGCAAATTGAAACACCTGCGCACGAAAACAAAAAGTGAGCGAAACGAAATAGAACATTTCGTTCGCGGATATCAAAAGTACCGTCGCGAAACGACGTAAAACTTTTTGTATAATGACGCAACACTTCGCGTCAAGGAAACAAATGTTGTTATGACGTTTTGCGAAATTTCGCGAAAACGACAATAATCGAACAATCCCCCTCTTATTGTCGGAATCGCCAAACTTTTCAATATAATCCAAGTTTTGGTCGCCCCCTCTCAAACACAACATGTGTGGCAACATTTGTCAACAAATCAGCCGCCTCCTCTTTTGTTGGTACGTACAAAAATACAATCTCGTTTGCAATAACCAAATCTCTTACAAAATGCCATTGGATCCTGATGTGTTTCGTCCTCTTGAGAAACACTAGATTTTTCCCCAACGCCATCGAACTCATGCCGTCAAAATAAATCGTCATATAACCAATAGGAATGCTTAACTCACGTAACATCTCCTTAATCCAAATCAAAGCCTTAGCTGCATGACACGCAACCATATACTCAGATTCTATGGAACTTAACACAACCGTAGGTTATAGCCTAGAACTCCATGAGATCGTGGCTCCTCCAAAAATAAATAAGTATCCTAACGTGGACTTACTTGAATCACAATCGCCGCCCCAATCCGCGTCACAATAACCAACACAATCCAAATAAATATTGTCCGAAGTAAATTCATCGGAGCATCACCATAAATGGCATCACTCCAAGTAGTGATGTCAGTATTCTCCCCACCCAAATGCAACCATAGATCCCTAGTTCCTATCAAATATCTAAGGACTCTCTTAGCTGCCTCCCAATCCCTCTTAGTGGGAGCATTTAGACTTCTACTTAGCACTCCTACAGTTGCAGCTAAATCCGGCCGGTTACAATTCACAAAATAGATTAGGCTTTCCACTACTTGCATGTAAGGAATAGTCTGCATGAACTTTTGTTCTTCAGGAGATAATTCCTAGTCTAAGACTATGACTCCTTCTTCCTCACTCCCCTCAGTTCCCTTCTTCAACTCCATTGGAGTTGTACAACTATTAGCTTTATCCATCTGAAATTTTTCAAGCATGTTCCCTATTGCTTCCTTTTGAGTCAATCTTATAATCTTTCTTTTTCAGTCTCTTTCTTCTTAAATTCCCAAAATATATTTTGCTTCCCCCATATCCTTCATTTCAAATCTCCCCTTAAGATCGGTTTTCAGTTTATTAATTTTTTCCATTGATTTACTTAAAACAAGCAAATCATCAACATAAATTGCAATAAATATAAAACCTTCCTCATGTTCGAAAATATAGATTGAGTGATCTGAGCTGATCCGGATATATCCCAGACCGGTAAGAAACTCATCAAGCTTCTTATTCCACTGTCGAGGCGCCTGTTTCAAACCATAAAGAGATTTAATCAGCCGGCATACCTTACTCTCTTCTCCTTCCTCCACAAACCCTTCGGGTTGTCGCATAAAGATCTCCTCTTCCAATTCTCCATGCAAAAAGGTTGTTTTGATGTCCATTCGGTGCACTTCCATGTCTTTCGCTGCTGCTAGACTGAGAAGTATGTGGACGGAGGGAAATTTGACTAACGGGGCAAAGGTTTCCTCGTAGTGAATTCCCTCCTTTTGTGTAAATCCCTTTGCCACTATTCTCGCCTTCTAGCGCTCGATTGTGTTATCTGGGTTCAGTTTTAATTTGAAAACCCACTTACAACCGATTGGTTTTCGGTTAGGTGTACAATCCACCAGCTCCCAAGTATCGGCTACCATAATTGAGGCCATCTCCTTATTGATGGCTGTCTTCCACCTGTTTCTTTCTGGACAAGTCATTGCCTCTCCATAAGTCTGAGGTTCATCTTGATGAGATAGCTTTGTAACCTTGTTATTAACCTATTTTTTTTGCAATATTTTGCTACTTCTCCTCCCCCCCTCAAAATCTGAGGCCGAAATAGATAGTTCTTATGGATTCTTTCGAACAATCTCGGCTTCTCCCCTATCCCTTGATTCCGAATCAATTTCCACCACGTCTTTCGCTTCGGGTAGAGTTGTCACTAGAGTTTCAACAGCCGAGTCCTTTTCGGTCTGATTTGTACCTGCAAGAATGTCATCTTCTCTAAAACTTGGATAGTTAGGAAGCTCAAAGTCATTGGAAATTTCTGACTCAAATCTGATTTTTACTGACTTTGTATATTTGAAGGGATCCACAGACTATCCTTCATCCATAACTACTAGATGCTTTACTAAGATTATATCTTCCCTTTTTAGATCATAAACTCTATATCCTTGAACATCCTCATCATATCCTAATACGTATCCTGGTTTTCCTCTAGGATCTAGCTTCGAATTAGACCGATCTGTAACTAGACTGAATACTTGACTGCCGAAAACTTTTAAGTGAGATATGTCTAGTTTCTGGCCTGTCCATCTCTCATAAGGCGTTTGATCTTTTATAACTGAAGTAAGAACTCTATTTTTTAGGTAATTAGCACTGTTCATTGCTTCTTCCCAAAACCTTTTTCCTATCTTCTTATATGACAACATACTTCTAGCACTATCACTTAGTGTTCTATTTAACCTTTCAGCTACTCCATTCTAATCCGGGTTTTCTGGAACTGTCTTTTGGTGTTGAACCCCATCTTCCCTCAGAAAAATCCTCAAACTGGTTAGAAGTATACTCCCCACCATTGTCACTACTTATTATTTTGATTGGAGTTTCATGGAGTTTTTCGCTCCATGCTTTATATTGTCTAAAACAATCTTGAGCTTCGGGCTTGTTTTTCAAAAAATACACCCGGGAATACCGAGACTAATCATCAGTGATAGTCATCATAAATCTCTTCCCCCCCAGTGAGGGCACTTTAGCCGGTCCCCAAATATCAGTGTGTACTAGATCTAGAATTTTTTCTCCCTTATAGGTTGTTGTTTTAGGAAAGGGTAATGTGTGTGCTTTACCTTGAGCACATCCACTACAATCACTTATATTATCACTCTCACTGAAGTGAATCCCTTCCACCACTCCCATCTTTTTCATCTCTCTTAACTTATCTAGATTCACATGCCCAAGCCTCTTATGCCACATCATAATATCATGAACACCAGCATAATAAATTTTCTTTGTTTCATTACTTATAATCAACCTTAACATCCCTGGCTACCTTTCTTAGTAATGAAATAGACATCCTCCTCAAAACTAGCAGTAAAGACTCCTGCCCTAGTGCTAGTAAAAAAACCCTTATCATCTAATACAGATGTAGAGATGAGGTTTTTGTTCAGCTTCGGAATAAACAATACATCGGAGAATGTTACTATGGATGTCTTTCCTTCTACTAACACTTTCAAATCTACAGATCCTACAAGAGTAGTGGTGACTATCCTTCATCCCCGTTCTCTATCTCTGCGGTGGGAATCTTTCTTATCTTAGTGAATAGGTGCCTATCTTTACACATGTGCATAGAGGCACTTGAATCTATAATCTAGCCTGCCTCACCTTTCAATCCACCATAAGCACATTTCTGCCTTCGTGGAATATCGACCTCGTTTTTCGTCTCCAACTCCTCATCCAAAAGGAGCTCATCGTCCTTGTCCTCGGATTCCGCCTCATGTACCTGTGTCACAAGGGCCTTTTTCTTTCCTCTCGGGGTACCATCGGTCTGCCCCTCCTTTAACCGAAGCTCGGTTAGCTTAGTGCACTCTGCCATATAGTGCCTCGATTTCTTACAAAAATGACATAAACCTTTGGGAGCCCTTGGTCTGAACTCGTCCGCCTGATTTTTTTGCTCCCTTCCCCCATAGTTTCCGACTGGTTTTCGAAAATCCTTGTTCCTCCAATCGGTCGAAGTTGCCAAGGCATAGCCACTCTTTCCTCCCTTTCGGATCTCAATCGTATTCTCCCGAACGAGAATCATCCCTACCACTGAGTTCCATATCCACCTTGAGGCCGGTAAGTCTAACACACGGTTGACTATGTTCTCGAACTTATCGGGTAACATCATCAATAAACTGTTAACCTTTTCTTTTTCACTAAAATCTTTTCCTGCACTCTCTAGCTCCATGAAGAGTGTAGCAAGCTCATTGCAAAAATCTAACATTTCCCCCCCTTTGTATACATATTCCTTAATGGAATTCTGTGGTCTCCATTGACCCAGAGAATGAGCAGCTTATGTAAAGCCTCTAGGATAATATTTGCCCCTTCTACTTTCCCGCTGAATAAGCGCCGCCTAGGCACACAAATATTCTGGCCACTCTCACCCCTGTGAGGACAAGACTCCCCTGAATCAAACGCACAAAAAATCACTGAATTTGCTCCCCTGAGCAGTAAGTTATGGTTGGTCAAAGATGACCTTTATAGTTACAAGCTCTTTTAGAGAGAGGTACCTAAATTTCACTAAGTCCTAGTTTGCCTACTTACGACTGCCTACTACTAAACCCTAGTCCAATAGAAACACTATATAGTACAAGAAGGTACATTAGGCGATGTACTAATTGTATGGCCATTGTACGACATGGCTTTCAAAGTGACGCTTGTCAAATGGTTGCCGCGATATTTAGAAAGTGGCGGAGTTAGAAGTAGAGGATATTTTACCAAAATGCTGCCAAGGCCCAGATTTGAACCGGGGTCTGCGACCTCGATGTGGTCGTATGTTTTGACCACTAAGGCGTTATCGAAACGATACACGTGACAGGTTTCAAAGATATATAAACAATAACGCGACAGCTAATTAACACCAGACTAACGAAAAGGAACAATTCATGCATGTACGCGAATCTAAACCGTGTAAAATATGTTTTGATCGGACGGCCGGCATAATAGCCGCCACGCGAAGTGAGCTTTTGGCGGCATACGGAGATAGCGTCACGCGGTGCCACGTGGCGCCACATTATTTGATATCGGAGAAGATGGGAGGAGGAACTATGGCTTTCGATCTGATAGGTGTCACCTTGTAGACCTTGTCGTACAATGGTCGTACAATAAGTACATCGCCCATTGTACCTTCTTGTACTATATAGTGTTCTTATTGGACTAGGGTTTAGTAGTAGGTAGTCGTGAGTAGGCAGACCAAGACTTAGTGATATTTAGGGACCTCTCTCTAAGAGAGCTTGTAACTATAAAGGTCATCTTTGACCACCCATAACTTACTACATAGGGGAGCAAATTCAGTGATTTTTTTTTTTCGTTTGACTCAAGGGAGTCTTGTCCTCACAAGGGTGAGGGTGGTCAGAATATTTTTGTGCTTGGGCGGCGCTTATTCAGTGGGAAAGTGGAAGGGGCTAATATTATCTTAGAGGCTTTACATAGGCTGCTCATTCTGTGGGTCAATGGAGACCACAGAATTTCACCTAAAATTCTTAGTAACCACGAATGTATGACTAAATGGTGGATTGGCTGATTGTGTGTGTTGGTCGATATCCAATTGTGGGTTGTTATGGTGCTTTATAGTTCATTTATCGTTTTTAAATGAGAGTCATCGGTAGAGGTCACGACGCTTTTCGCACTGTTAAGACAACCCGCACCACCTGTCACCCAACGAGCGAGCCATGTACGGAAACGTACCTGTAATTGACCTTCCGGGGTAACCGGAGCGTTCATGCTCCCTTCACACGTGCAATGTCTGACAAGCTTTATGGCAAAAGTGCTTAGCTGGCACCGGGGCCGGCGCCACGAGGTGGTAAGGGTACTTTCACATGTAACTGAAACTTTAGTCTTGTAACTTTGTTTTTAGCGAAGATTCTCCTTACTACTTTCAGAACATTCGTAGGTAAAGAAATGAAATCGTTACTTTAGATTGTGACGGATGTAGACGTGGGTGTAATTTGTAACGGTTGTAGACGACTACAAAACTCGCGACAACTGATGACGTTTACAAAATAGCGACGGTTGTAGACGTCTAGCTACTTATGACATTGTAGATGTTTAGGATTTGTGACGTTTTGACGTCACGCTCAAATTATGACAGCGTCGACGTCACAAATTCTAAAACTTTCGGCCATGGTTTCTCGATTTTGTTTTTTATTCGTTTCTCACTCTACTTGCAATCAAAATACGCCCAAAGATAGTCAAAAGAAATCGTTTTTAGAGATATTTAATTTGATACGTTATTGAAGTTTTTCATTGCGAGAATTGTGAGATAGATGCGGTAGTGGGAGAAGGAGAGAGAGAGGCGCTTCACGGACTTCTCTTTTGCGAAATGGCGTCCGTTGGTCGAGACCCTTCCACGGCCCATGTACGGAAAAAAGCGCACGGAAAAAGTCACGCACAGGCTGGGAAACGTTGTAGTGGGTTTTTTTTTTGGTACTCCTTGCACAAAAAATGTCAAAAACTTCCGACACGTGCGACAGCTTAGTTACGACTTCGGATTTTCTCGTTTTTTTCTAAGGGCGTAAGGGCGTAGTTATATCAGACGTAAAGTGAGGTATATTACAGAATTTTGTACCTAGTTGTACCATCCCGTACTATCTCATCGTGAGTTTTTGGAAAAGAACAATACAGAAAATAAGATTACGATTCCCCGAGGATGTGGGAGAAAGCATCGACTGTCCGATTGTATTTTGGTCTTCATCCGCGAAGCAATCGCTCCATCCGCCTCTATAATGGTGAACCCACCTCTCGGAGGTGGGATCACCAATAGAAAACCTGTAAAACCGCTACACGTGGACTATAAACACGTGCGATCACCAATAGAAAACTTGTAAAACCGCTACACGTGGACTATAAACACGTGCGACGAGGAAAAAAAATAAAATTTTCACTCGTCCCCGTAGTCACGTGTCGTCGGACAAGGTGACCGTAAAATCTTTGCCGAAAAGAAGTACGGATTTTGATTTCCAAATGACGTACGGTTTTTGTCCTCCTTCCATGGTTTCGCGCGCTATTTTTTGTCGTTTTTGTTTTGCAGTCAATGTAAAGGAAATAGAGGACTGATGAAAGTCAGCAGAGTGAAGGGGATTTTGAGGTACATTGACACGGTACCCTTGTGAAGTACACGATCGTAATACGGAAGTACGGATTTTCAAACGAACATGGTCGGTTTTCAAATCTTTGACGACTTTAGAGATTTGATAGTCAGCTTACGTGGAACCACTCAAATTGAAACACGTATATGAAAACTTGTATGCAGACGTTACGCGATGTAACCGAGGCCTACTTTTACTATCCGTACTATTACAGAGACCTCCTGATGTAACCATACCCTAAGTTATGGAGGAAAACGACAGAAAATAATTGTAACTTTAGCACATGCGAAATAAGCCTAAGTCTAATCATTGGGAACAATATATTTATATTTTTTCATAAGGACCTTACGGGATTTTATTGAGAAGGCTGGCCTTCGGGCATTCAAAATTTACGTGACAAACGTGTGGTTTAAAAAAAGTCAAAAATCATGTGATGAATCTACGTGGCACTCTTACGTCCGTACTAGAACCTCTTCGTTTGTGCAATTCGCTCCGCTTTACGTCAAAAATGTACGGTGTTACTTTTTAGCGTGTAACCCTGTCTGTCAGAGTTTCTGATGCGATATGCATTAAACTGTCCGTACACCAAACATCGACAAGCTGTCAGCCTTACCACTGGCCAAATTATTGCGGGGAAAAGGGCTACCGTGCCGTTTCACACGAAGGATTCTGGCAGTGAAAGTGTCCTGGAAATAAAATAAACTCATCATTGGGCGGGTGCAGGGCGGTGGTATGAGCAGTTATTGCAAAAAAAAATTGTCGCTTGCACCGACATTTTTGCTTTGCTCGAAACCTGTCTGGGACGGTCAATATATTCTGTAACCGGTGTGCCCATGTGTTACCCATGTGTTTAAGTAAAGGTTTTCCTTCCGTCGTTTTAACATAAAATGGGATTCGAAACGATAAGATCTTATGCCGTACGAAAATGGGCAAGAAGTCAAAAATCAGAGTACATTTTGCGTATCTCTTGAAACTTCGTACGTACTCCAATTTGGCGTTATTATCTCTTCGACCCTGTTCCACGTCACGCCAGCTCATATTCACACTTTTAATAAAAGATACTCTGAAAGGCTATTATATTTAAAGTAATAGTTGATTGACAAATAGGAAAACGTTATTGCACGCGTCAAACGTTTTAGAAAATTTTTACACAGAGGGAGAGTACACCGTGAATCGCTACACCGTGAATCGCTACACCGCGAATCGTTATTAGTGTCAAAGTCACGAATTTGGGTTCTTAAAATTTTGATTTTTTTCCTCAAATAGGATACATGATTTTAATTTTTCCTTGACGTTAATTTAGGTACCGTACAAAATAGCGTAAAGCCCGAAAGTACACTAAAATTTAAATAGTGTGGTGTACGGTCTATGTCAGACGGTACATAAATGTACCTCTTCAAGTGAAAATTTACAAAATATGAATTAAATCAGACGCGCACGCATAGGATCGTGCGCTCAAAAAAACGTGATTAGTCTGACACGTAAATTAGTATAGCATGTATGGATATTTTAGATTCGCGACGGCGTACGATTTCCAATATTTTGTACGAATACATAAATTAATGTATATAATCGTACGGCGGATATTCCATTTTTGCTGTTCCCAAATTAGCATAAACGCCGAAATTAGAATAAACCTTTTTTTTGAAAAATTCCAAATTCTTAAGTAGCATCAATTACGGCAAATTTTCTTCAACACTATTTAAAATTTGACACTAATAACGATTCGCGGTGTACTAGCGTTCATGACTCTAATTGAGGTACCCCTTTTTTTGACCCAAATTCTCAAATAGAATTAATAAAAACCCTTTAAAAAACAAATTAGAGTAAATGATTTCCTTCAAAACCCCCAAATTCCCAAATAGCGTTAATAACGCTATTTGTTTCATAACGCTATCTATTTCTAAACGCTAATAGCGATTCACGATGTACACGCTATTTTTTTCCATGCTTGTTACGAGCATGGACGTAAGAAAATGACAAGCATGTACAGAAAAAAATTCGCAGGGGTCTCGGACCTCTACTTTCATTCATTGATCCTTTGCAAAATTTTACGTTGTCCTCGTCTCCCCCCCTCTTTCTCTCCCCCCCTCTTTCTCACTCGACCACTCCTCTTTTTATCTCCTCTAAATGAAATACAACAATATGTTAAGGGTCCTTTAGCGTCGGTTCTCTTTTTGTCTCTCTTGGCCCCGTGCGTACTTTTCTTTAAATGCGTCGGTCCCCTCATGACGCTCTACATACAAGTCCTTTGGGCAACGCTCCCTTTTTGTCCTACGTCTGTTTATTTCTCCTTGTCTTGATTCTCTTTTATATTATTATTTGTGTCGGCGTAATTTTCTTGTTGCTTGACTCTACGTCATTACTTTAGGCCTTAATCACATTTGTACATTGTCGCCCTGAAGTCAATCCCTTATAATCTAGACTACATTTATTAGAATCTAGTCTTAACGTCAATCTCTTAGAATATCAAACACATTTATTATAATCTAGACAGGGATCCTTTTTGTTACAGCGCACCAAAGAGCGCTTAGACTCCACAGTAATTAACACTGTATAATTTGTATATACGTGACTTTCTCACTTAATGAAATCATCCCAAATACAAATTAATTTATGTTTCCAATGCATTGATCTTTCTCTTGTGTATAATTTCATGGCGTCCGCCAATCCACCTCCAATACAATAATTGTAACAAATGGAAGCGCTTTTTGTTTTCTTTTTTTTTTAATATCTTTGGTTGTAGTTTGATGGCATATTAAATGATAGAAGATAAAAGATAAAAAAAAAGAAACCGGGAAGCCATGGCGAAAATTTTACCTACTAATGACGTCACAAGGTAGCATGATTCGCAATGTCACAAAAACCTAAACATCTACAACATAAAAAAAAACTCGACATCTACAACCGTCGCCGACGTCATCAATTTTAGGAGGTTTCTTAGTCGTCTACATTTTGTTTCGTAGTCTGTCGCACATTTTGTAGACGTCTACAACTGTAACATATTTAAAGTAACGAAAGCCCACGTAACTATTTCGAATAAAGATTTTGTTCTCGGACATGGGAACTCTTTGAAAATTACAACCTAAAATCTGCGCCAAAATCCAAAGTAACAACACAAAGTTTCAGCTACATGGGCACACCTCCTTCGTCGACGTTAATACATTTTACGATGCCTTTATGATTAGACTCATGACTTCACGACCACTGCCACAAAAGGAAACTTTCTCTCTTCCTTAGGTCCCTAGATTGCATATCGCGAATTGAAGGGCATAACACCTAAATAAAAAAAAAAAGATGGCAACGTAAGAAGCGGGCAGGTTTGGACAAATATTTGTTCGGGCAGTTGGAGAAAAAAGGTACATTCACAGCAAGGGTATCGTACATCTCTGCCAGATTCGGGCCGCACGTCGCAAAAACGTCACTCTGGACAGCTGGAATGGGATCCGGATAAAATAATTCTCTCGGCTTAAGCCATCACGGAAGATTCCCTAAGAATAAATCGCGAGTGGCCACAAAAAGACAAAAACAACTATTCCCCTAACCAGAATCGCGTAGGTCGGGGCATTTTCGGGATACGGTACGTTGCAAAATATTGCGGAGTCTCTCCCTATGGAGAGGAAACGAATCTAACAAAATCTATTCGATTTCATTGTCCTATTTGACTTCCTTTCGGTGATTTTGTACCATCGTCCAGTGGTAGGCACCGTACCTATTTTTTTCGAG
Source organism: Zygnema cylindricum (assembly GCA_037447655.1). NCBI lineage: Eukaryota > Viridiplantae > Streptophyta > Zygnematophyceae > Zygnematales > Zygnemataceae > Zygnema > Zygnema cylindricum. The sequence goes on from JBBHKE010000943.1 coordinate 292,212, forward strand.
AAGATTATAGCAGATTTTACGGCCAATGACAGACGAGATTGATGTCAGCCGTCAAAGATCTTCATAGTGGAAACAGAAGGCTTTAGTACTGACCGCATTTAAAACCGTGACGTGACCAAAGTTTGCAGGTCGGTTTTTCACATAAAGAGATCGCGTCGACGAAAAAAGAAAAATGGTTGACGTGGCAACGTGAAGTATCGACACGTAATCTCACTGCAGCGTGCTCACGGGTGATGTTTTTAACGAAATCGCCTAACTGGAAGAGTCTCATGGAAACCACCCTTGTTGTGTGGCCTGTCCTTTGTCCTGTTCCATAAGTATAAATTGATTAAATTCCTTGAAATTTGTCTCATTGAAGCAGAGTCTGGCGCTACTGCGTCCGCCAAAATGGCTGCGCCGATGTTCCCGAGGAGCGCGATCCTCGCTGCAGTTCTCGTCGGAGTTTTTGTCGCATTCGCGAGCTCGGCCGCAGCCGCGCCAGTGTACATAGTGCATCTGAGCGGCCGAGCGCTGCCATTGGCGGAGAAAGTCGACCCGACGTTGCGCACTTCGGCTCGGCGCAGGGCGGCCTATCGTGAATCGCTCCGCGCGCAACAAAATCAAGTGCTAGAGCGCGCTGATGTCACGTATGTCACGTCGAGACACTACACTACTGCGCTAGTATTCTACACGTGGCACTTGTTAGTCCTTACATGAGGAATGTGTGTGGCTTTTTGGAAGAATTGGAAGCTTTTTTTTTCGTACTGTGGTTGTTGCAATGCGTCTCTGTTGCTAGACTAGTATCTTACATTATTTATTTACATTGTTTATTTACATTATTTATTTACATTGTTTATTTACAATATTTATTTACATTATTTATGTACATTATCTATTATTTTCATTATTTATTTACATTATTTATATACGTTATTTATTTACGTTATTTATTTACGTTATTTATTTACATTGTTTATTTACATTGTTTATTTACATTGTTTATTTACATTGTTTATTTACATTGTTTATTTACATTGTTTATTTACATTGTTTATTTACATTGTTTATTTTTTCTTCCCTTGAGGTGGCACAATGTGGGTCGTTCGTTCTAAGCTGACTCAATTTTAAAATGTTGTCAAATTTGTACGGACAGGCCTTAGTTTTTTGTCTTGTCACATGAGGTAGCGCAATTTGCGCTGTTGGTTCTATGCTGACTCAGTTTTGAAATGTTGTGAAAATCGTACGGACAGGCCTAGTTCCGTACTGCACCGGTACGACCACGCTATAAATGGGTTTGCCGCAAAACTTTCCACACAGCAAGTGAAAGCTTTGAAAGGTGAGAGGAGTTTCTCCCTTTTTATCTTTTAACGAAAGTGATACTTAAAGGGAAATTTGGGATTCTTCAACTTTTTTCGGTAGTGGGAATTCATGATTGATAGTTTGTTTAATGGTCCAGACTTTTTTTTTTTTTCTTTGGGTTAAGAAAAGAGATTGGGACTAAGAAATTTTCGGAAATTTCCAGATTTATTTTTGAATGTTTGTCAATGAAGATTCTTGTAGTATTCAATGCCATATATTTTACTTTTTTTGACGGTTTTATCATGTTTTTCTCGCACGATGTTTTCTTCGTTTTTTCTCCTTTTTTCTGCTTTCAGTTTATGGTTTTATAAACGGAGGCGAAATCAAAATTGAAACATAAATTGAACTCCAAGTCAAAACCGAAATAAAATCGAACCCTTTACCCTTTAATGTTTACACAACTTAAAATCCACTAAGTCTTATCCGCACTAAGTTTTCTAAATTTTCTAAGTTTTACTCATTTCCCCTTCATCTGTCTTGATTATTTTTTTTTTTCCAGGAATGACCGGAGTGGTGAGGGTGGAAGAAGACTATCAGATAAAGCCAAAAACTATTTACAGCTCTTCCTATTTAGGTCTTGACCTTCCAGCCACTAGCAATCCTCCTGGATTCTGGAGTACGTACGGAAATGGGTCTGGAACAATTGTTGGAATTATCGACTCAGGTGAGAATTCAAGTGAAAAAATAAAAAATAAATAGGAAAAAAAATGGAACATAGGAAGGGCAGTCAATGTTCCCGAGCACTGATTTTTCCTAAAGTTGGAGTAGGGGTAACACTTTTTTGGGCAGCTTGGAAATTTGAACACGAATTGTTTTTCTCACACCATTATTAGTGTGGATATGGGTGTCAGGAATTTGGCCCGAAAGCCCGAGTTTTAGTGACGTAGGATTCCCTCCTCCGCCATTGAGGTTTAAGGGAATTTGTCAACCTGGATATTTGTTCACAAATACAGCCTGCAACAGGTCAGCTCTACACAAAAAACATAAAATTGGAAATGGACTTTTGAAATGGATTTCAAACTGATATTTTGAAATGGATTTCAAAATGATATTTTGTTTTTGGGGTTCCGAAATTGTATTTTATTTTTGGATTCTGAAATGGTATCTAATTTCTGGTTTCTGAAATGGTATTTTATTTCTGGATTCCGAAATGGTATTTTATTTCTAGATTCCGGAATGTGTATTTTATTTCTGGATTCCGAAAAGGTATTTTATTTCTGGATTCCGAAATGGTATTTTATTTCTGGATTCCGAAATGGTATTTTATTTGTGGATTCTGGAATGTGTATTATTTCTGTATCCTGAAATGGTGTTTTATATTTGAATTCCAAATTCTATCCTATTTTTGGGTTTCGAAATGGTGTTTTATTATTGAATTCTCTATTGGTGTTTTATTACTGGATTCCGAAATGCCATTTTGTTTCCGGAATCTGAATTGCATTTTATTTTGCCGGATGTTTTGACCCGAACAGTCGGCGACTTTAACTGTCATGAAATCAATGCATGATTTCTCCAACTGTTTCAAATTCTAAAACTACTTGCCTTTCTACTTTTGCCGCAGAAAAGTTATCGGTGCACAATATTTCTCCTCTTCGTATGAAAGCTACTATGGAAATCTAGGGAGTGGTCTTTATGGAGAATATCGGTCTGCCAGAGATTCCAGCGGCCATGGAACTCACACCGCCTCGACTTCCGCCGGATCTCGAGTCGACGCCATTATTGGATCGGCAAATTTTGGGAAAGCTCAAGGACCCGCTTTCATGGCACAAATTTCTGCTTATAAGGTACAACATTCTCACTTTATCCATCTTCTAAATGCTATTCTTGCAACCTTGTTGATTGAAGTGTACAAGTCCACATTATCCTTCCATTTTTGTGAATTATGTTCAATTACTTGTTTTCGACCAAGCGACCGACGGTGGGTCGAAACTATACTGCTAGAAAATATAAACTCAAGAGGTTCAGTAACATATACACTGGCTATGTTTTTTTTTGTGGGTGTAATATGGTCCAGGTTTGCTGGGGAACTGATACTGCCCCTAGTGGAGGCAACACTTGTTTCGGTTCAGACATCATCGCTGGGATGAATGCGGCAATATATGATGGTGTGGATGTAATGTCTGTTTCTTTAGGAGGTGCCGGAGCACCATTGCCTCTCTCTTCTGGAGTGTCTGTAGGGGCTCTCAGTGCTGTAATAGCAAACATTGTGACAGTTGTATCGGCCGGTAACGAAGGCAGTGGTCTTTCCACACTAGGCAATGTGGCTCCTTGGCATTTAGTGGTGGCGGCTTCATCTATCCCAAGTGGTTACAACAAGGCTGGAACTTATTGGTACGGCCAACCAGATTCAGCGTACAAATATGTGTACTTGGGAAACTCCGTTTTCTATAAGGTCAGTTCTGCCATAACTTTTTCTTGCTACAGATGAACAAGTAGACTCTAGAATTTGTAGGGATACTGCCCTTGTTTATGAATTGTCGTTTGTTTTATCAGTGCTTCAATTTTCCTCAAGTAGAAAGAGATTTGTCGTTCTGCTGTTTTAAAGTGAAATGGTGTTGAGTCCTAGAGCAGTGCAGTTTTTTTTTAACCTTTTGCTGTTTATACTAATGGGCTACGCCAAGCTAAAATGTCCCATGAGAGTTTTCTCACTTAGTTTTCCCTCATTCCTCCAGGGTTATGCCTACACCAACGGTACTTCCACCAAGCTGCCTCTCGTATACGGACAAAATGCGGCCCTTCCAGGAGTTTCCACAGCTAGTGCCAGGTAGGTAGTACAATTACCAATGCAGAAGGAACTGTTTTGCAGGTGTGCACCTAAGCTGGTGTTAGCTTTTCTAGTTATACCTTAGGCATAAGATCCACAGAATTCCTGAGTCCAATACAAGTCCTGAAGGTCCTCCGTATCTAATACAATTCCTGTTCAATTGCAGCCAATGTCTACCGGGAGCGTTGGACCCAATTCGAGTAAGTGGAAAAATTATCATCTGTGATTTAGTTTATGACTCCGTTCGTCAGGGTTATGAGGCTTCCAAGGCCGGAGCAGCTGGAATGATTCTGAGAAACACCGGATCAGGATTAGTGTGGCAGGAGTACCATGTGCTTCCCACAATTGGGGTGGATTACAACACAGGGGTGGCAATTGTCAACTACTATACATCTACACCGTAAGGATTAGACAAAATATTTGCCAATGTACCTTTTAGTCATATGAGTTTCTTTATAGAAGTTTTGTTAAGATTACTTCTCAGTTTTTCGGCTACCTCAGTAAGTGCCCTAAAGTTAGTGAAGAAATGGTTGTTTTAAAGTTGATGTTGCAAGTGAGGATTGACAATTTTAAATGTGGATGAAACAGAAATGCGACAGCGTCTATCTCTGGGATTTTTATGGTCCAAGGATCTCCACCTCTCTCAGCGCCCGCCATAACTGGATTCTCATCACGAGGCCCGAACCCAACGGTTGACATTATGAAGGTATGATATTTTTGATCATATTTTCTCGGAAAATTACATGCTTTGAATTGAGGACGACATTTTGATCAAATAATGGAGAATTTGCCTGCAAATCCTGGTTATGGGGTGTCATCAGAAACACGATTCTTTAGTTTTAGGATATTTAACAAAAGAACGTGATTGTTAGGCAACCTGTGGTTGGGTAAACATCTGTTACAATAGCAAAAACTGTCACTTTTGTATTCAAACCCCCCAAAATGTTAATGATGGAATCTGAGTCAATGTCTTCTTGCAGCATTTGTACTCAAGGACTTTATTCTACAACATAAAAAGTGCATATTTTTGGAACGTCTGAATTTGTTGAAAGTTTTCGGATTTTGGATTTTTGCAGCCGGACGTTGCCGCTCCTGGACTGTACGTTCTTGCAGCATATCCACCTTTTAGAGTGGCAACTGACCTCACGACCACGGAGGATCCACGGATGGCTCAGTGGCAGTTTTTGTCCGGAACCTCCATGGCCACTCCCTATGTATCTGGTGTTGCATTGTTGTTAAAATCTTTGCGTCCGACATGGTCGGCGTCAGCTATTTACTCAGCAATTACAACCTCAGGTAAGTGCATGGTTGTCAAAATCCAGACGAGTAACACACGGGTAAAACAGTATAAAGTGAAAATGTGCCTGCTGACTAATTTTCTTTGAATAAGGTTGCAGATAACATGATCTTTTGTATAGAGTCGTGAATACTTGAAACCGGTCGCTATTGGTTTTTGGACTTACTCCACCATTACGACATTCAACTGCAATAAAGGTTTTACTCAATTGATAACCAATTGGTTGTGTGATTTTTGGCAGCTGCTCCAATGGCCTCGGGCAATGTCAATGATTATGGAGCTGGATTTATTCGCCCCAATTTCGCAGCAGACCCAGGACTTGTTTATGAGACAGGACGTACAGACTATGCGCTACATCTCTGCTCTTTTTACCCCACAAGCTATGCGTACTATTACACGGGAGTTAATTGCCCTTCGACGTTTAACTCCTTTGACTATAACAGTCCCACTTTGATGATGAGCAACATTAAAACAGGATTCTCAACAACAAGACGGGTCACAAATGTGGGTCCAGCAACATCAACTTACACAGTCTCTATCATCCAGCCGCCTGGAGCCTCTGTGACAATCAGCCCAAGTGTCTTGCAGTTTACTGCTGCTAACCAAGTGTTGCATTTCTCAATCACAGTAACACCTATTGGCGTCACAGTCAATCCTGGCACAGGTGAGCAAAGACTTCAGTCTGGACACATTGTAGTGACGGTTTATCACATTCGGTTAATGCATCTTACTATACTCTTATATATACTATACTATCTTATTATAACGGTTATGTAAAATAATTCTCTTTTTCTGAAATTCGCTTTCTTCACGAGTTCAAAATCTTATTGATCTGTGTATGTGTGGGTGGTTGTGTTTCTAATATTCTGTGCACTATTGTAACATCATAGCTAAAAGATCAGGAAAAATCTTTCTTTGCTGACCATTTTGTTTCATTTGGGTGTAACGACCACCATTTGCAGTGATGGCTACATTTTTACACCAATTTTCCTTGTAATGTTTAAATAATCTCAGTTTTCATTGTGTATAGGAAACTACTCATTTGGATCGTGGACATGGACATCGAGTGATCTCAAGTATGCTGTGAGAAGCCCCATGATGGTGAGCATTATTATCCCTCCATCATCGCTACCACCAAGTCCTCCACCTCCTCCTTCCCCTCCTCCTTCACCTCCACCTAGTCCACCACCAAGTCCTCCACCTCCTCCTTCCCCTCCTCCTCCTCCTCCACCTTCCCCCCCACCTCCTCCTCCACCTCGTCCATCCCCCCGCCCCCCATCTCCTCCTCCTCCACCTCCGTGCCAAGCTCCACCTTCTCCTTTGGTGAATAGGGCTCGTAATAAACGAGTTTTCCAAACCACTGTGAACCCAGAGTGTCTAAATTGCAATCCAAACAATATCGTGGACGGCAAAATTCCTCCAAATGGAACTTTTTCAACCTCCGAATGCACCACAACTCAAATCCAACCCTCAATACCATATGTGGTGATTGACTTGAAGCAGGTGTTTTGCATCCAGTCTGTGCTAGTGTATAGCCGATCTGACAACAATCCGCAAGTTGTTTACGAGTACTTTAATTATGTTGAAGTTTGGCTAAGCAATGTTAGCCAATATTTTGCCACCGCTGCACAATGTGATCCATCAAATGTATACACTTACGCAAAGAATGGAACCGCATATCCACTGCGAAAGAATTGTCGAGGAATGGCGGCTCGTTGGGTGTGGGTTCGAACGCGTAAACTCACACAGTTGACTCTTTGTGAAGTGGAAGTATATGCGTAAGGCAGATGGAGATAATATGTTGTTGAAAGTGGCATATGAATGAAGGAGGAAAGGTCTAGATTTCGAGGGAGAGTTCTGTTGGATATGGAGCAATCGACGATTTTAAAGGTCTAGTGACGTATCGGTTGAGAAATATGCGTCAAGTTAAACCATGGACAACGGATGAAATGAACGGCCGGTGTTATCTCTAAGTGCGTTTTGGGTAGTATGTCAATCTTGGACAATAACCGTGCTTTGGGTTTTGTGTTTGTCGTATAGTCCATTATGTTATTTCCAGTGTGGTTGATGTTTGACGTTGTGGGCGACAAAAAATTGTCAGATTGTCAAGGGTTTTTAAGTTTTGCCTCGAAGCAATTTTATAGCCCTTTTATTTAAAGCACCCATGAAGGTTTCACTAGTGCTCTATAAATGTCGAAGTTCACAGAGGAAGAGTATAAATAATAATGATGGGGTTGCTTATAATTCTACGTTTTAGGACACTAGTTAAAATACAGAGCTAGCAAACAAATTAAGAAAAATGCTCATATTATGTGCATATTTAATGTACACACATGCACACCCCGAATATTCGTACGAAAACGGTGTCGTTGACCTCCTAATTTCGACTTAATATTACGTCCCTATGGTCGCAAACGGGCAGCAAGCTATTTTAAACAAATACTTTGTGGAACCTGTTATCATAAAAAATGTTTTTGTAGCTCTATTGCAATCAATGAATTGTTGCACATATATCTTTCTGATTTTTCATTTATATTTCCAAGTTACATGTTTGAAGCGTAGTCGACACTTATCAAAAGTTTGACTATATTTCACAACCGATTGTGTACATTGTCATTGAAAAATTTGTGCTGACACGTACGGTCAGGAAGTACTGTACTTTTGGAAATTCGTCGTAATATTTGTAGCTGAGCTCTACTGGCTATCAAAATCGTTTTTAGAAAGTGCGACGATCCTCAAAATCAGGCTTATCCCCATTACAGCACTTTTTGATCAAAAGTGAATGCTGTACAACAAAATGCGATTAAGGGTGGCGATCTATCAGGATTTTCTGTAATTGTACGGTCAACATTACAGGATGCTACATTTTGAACGATGTTTTTTTGCGCAGGGTTTGTAATTCACGTGCTCAAAAATGAGTGGTACCACGTAAGACATGATCGTATATTGAAAATCGTCAAATATTTTTTACACCGACCAACTTCAACTCGAAATCTTCATCTGCACACCATGTACGTGCGGACCAAGGCATGGTACTACAAAAATCTTTGCAAACGCTTGTCATATGCCAACTCATTTTTTTAGAATTTTTGCTATTTCGCGTGACGAATGAGCGCTTCCACAAATAGTGTGACGAATGGTCGGTAACAAAAATAGCGCGACGAATGGATTTTTGAATGCATATGTCATGTGCAATATTTTTCGATTTCCGTTGGTTGCCGTCTTGACACGTATGTTCATTATCCAGCGTGTCGCGGCTCAAACTTTTATGTAAATGGTGATGTACGTCCTCGAGGTACAAATGAAACTTTTGACGCCAATGCTTCGCGAATAAACATCCAACGGTCATTGTTACCTCCTAGAACTTTGGAGAATATTGGCAAGATTCTCTGTAATGTTGTTCGCTTATAAAAACAAAATAAGAAGTACGGCATAGTACGGACAACCTCACTTTTCGTCTGAAGGAATGCCACCCTACCCTGAAAAATAGAAAAGCGGAAATATAATTATTGCGATAATGAGAAGTGGAGCGGACCATCAATTTTGTTACGCGTGTAATTATTGGGACAACAGAACAAACACAACAAATTAGTTTCAGAAGAAACACGAAATATCATCCTCGTTTTGAACAAATAAAGTTAAAGCAAAATAATGTACTAACTGAGCTAAACGACAGAATTAGCATACGATTCATACACTTTTGCATTGCATGGAGTAGTCCCCTAGTTGAGTTAATCCCCGCGGTGCTAATGCATACGATACACAAACGGGATGCTTTTTGTTTAAATATTAAATCACGTTACATAATGTCCACTAAAACCGACAGTTGCTGTCGGCTATGTCACCGACAAATGGATAGTTGGCAAGCTGGACTCTGCTGGCTCTGATAAGCTAAGCGCCTTGTGACTCATTAGATTGTAACTCTACCTAGAAGGCCTTTAAAAGGGTAAACTTCATTGCAACATTTCTGATGGTAAAACCATCTTTGTAGAAAAAGAGTAAAACCGAAAAATAAAATACTACAAGAGTCACAAGAATGTAAGCTACATCTAAAAGATTGAAAGAAACAAAAGAATATACAAAACAGGTCTAACTATCGGGCTCGTCAAAGAAGAGAACTTGGCTTTGAAATCTTTAAAAGCCCCTCCGCTATACAATTTCACCATGTTGGTCAACATACGAATATCCAAATTTGAGGGAACTTGACCGAGAGGGTACTTGTTTCCTGCATTGTTCATAAAAACATTCCAAGCAAATTTATAGTTTGAGATAGATATCGGAGTGGAATCACTTTTAAAATTCGGGCTACTCTCGAATCATAAAGTGATTTTTTCGTCCCAAATAATGAGGGCTCCTTTGAGGGCAAGTCCGTTATTTCCAAAAATTCTTAAAATTGCTACCGCTTGTACCGGTCGAGCCTTCAAGAGATAGGGGGAGATGATGGCAACAGTGGTTCCTGCCCCAATCCCTTCAGGACCTCTTTCAAAGACTGAGGAACTACACGAGTGAAAGTTTCCTTTTCCGTGTCAAGCAGGGGTAAATTGTTACGTCCCTCCTCTCGTATGAACCTCCAACCAACAACCACTTGAGAGAGCAGCACATCCGCAAATGGTGTCAATGGTCCGTCATCAAGTCACCACTTCCTAATGTTTCAGGATTTAGAAGAGGTTAATGTGTTTATCCCCCCAAATATAGGAGGAAAAAAAGTTCATCTGGATTAGTATGTTGATAGCTATCACGAGACCCACGGGGATCCCCACGGTGACTCTTTAGTATCTCAACCTCGTTTGTCCTATGAAATCCCTCGGTAAACTTCGTTTGGGATTACTCTAGTGTTGACTTTTAGAGGAGGCAAATTGATTTTCTTTTTCAAACCTCTGTACCCCAATACTCACGGTGCTCCTCATCTCCAACCAAGCATCAAGATCCATTGTTTTGAGGAGATTGGAGAGGAGATGATTGGGAGATGCGTACTTTATACCTAAAATTACATGCCATGTAAGAGAGAGTCAGTTTACTGGCACGACATTATGGAAACTTGGGTGACTTTAAAGTCGGTAAACGTCTCCGTACAATTATTGGAAACTGCTAAAAGAGGAGCAGACTTAGGGTACGGCTCCATGTGGCTAAGGATGGGTTTTTTTTTGTCGTTTTCCTTTAAAACTTAGCGTCGTAATGCTAAAGTTACAGCCGTACAAAGAAATCGCAAAATTCTAGAATACACTTTGCGTCATCCTCGAACTTAGGATGTACAGAAATTCGTCGTCTTATGGATTTTCGACCCACTGTCACGTCATTTTGTCACTTATCTTAAAACACATCGGTGGTGTGTTTTAAATAAAGTAAAATGGATTTGACAATAAGGAAAACATATTCTCACATTTGAAAAGTTTTTCGAAGCTTTTGACGATGAAAAAAGTACAGGGATGTTCGTTTTTGTTCGCTTACACCTTGGATGGGTTTTTTTTTGTAGGGGTTTGGAGACATCAGTGCCATTTTACGGAGAGGTGAAAAATTCGTGAAGGCGCCACTGCAGCTCACGCGTCTCTTGCCTTGCTCAACTTGCCTCTCCTTCACTTCAAACGTCACTACACCGCGACACCAGTGGAGAAAGGCACAATGCTGAGGGCGGTCGCACGTGTGTGAACCAAGTCACTTTGGGAAAAAATACAACAAATGCGGGAAAAGAAAAATCGCAGGGGCCTAAAGAATTATGTTTCTCGTTCATGGCGGCGGGACAGGAGAGGTTTGTCTTTGCGTAAAGGCATGTTGTACAACCACGGATGCAAGGCTGTACGTCTACGATGTCACGCAACGACAAGCGACAAACCAAAACGTTTCAAAAAGTACGATGTGTCTTGTGACGCTTCAAAAAGTATCGAAAAACACGGTGCGGCAAGACAGATTGCAGACCTTGACAGCCGTCACGGGAAAGGTCGACGGATGCAATTGTCACACTATTAAGGGTGGACTCCATTAGGCGTTTCAATAATTGTACGGAAAAGTTTACTAAAGGGCGTGCCTTCCATTTTTGTCGCGTAAGTAAATCACTTTATATTTGTGTGGCTTATTCTGATTGGTACCACATATGTGAACGCCAGGATGTTGAAAATCTACTAATAATCACCGAACGCAAAGTCTGATTGTAATTTCTTACCCAACAGATGTAAAAAGTAACCAGTACGTAGTGTACTATAATGTACTATTTGTACTCTTGTATTCAATGGTGAACCTTCATAATGAAATGCTCTCTCTGTTTTGAAAATCCCTTTTCCCCGCGAATCCAGCCATGGCTCCTTTTTGAACGACTGTTTTTAACCTAAATCTTTTGCGCTCGTTATCGTCTACACCTGTTGCCATTTTATTTATATTCTTCCAAACTAGACCTGCTGCTAATGATATTACTCCTTAATCTGAATAAGGGAGACCAATCAGAGGAGGAATGCATTATTATAACAATCATGTTGTTTTTCATTTAAAAGAACATCATGGCTGCTTCGCAAACCTTCATAAATTTGGTTGAACTTGTTAGTAGGTCGACGAACATTATTAGATGAAGGAGGATAAGAGGGGAATATTATATTTGCCCTCGAAGCATACACTTTTCTGTGATCCTCTTAAATGCGTACGATAACGATAGGTATATGGAATTGTTTCGCCTTCCTAGATACCTTGTCAATTCTTTAGTTGATGAATTAGGACATTGCATGGAGACAAATCCCGACCCATGTTTTGTTAACATCCCTAATGGGAAACTTCATGTGAGACGACAAATTGAGATAGTTCTTTACCGTCTCGCCATAGGAAACAGAGCTACTTCGATATGTGACTTTTTTGGCGTCAGCGGATTCAGAGTGGCAAAGAAGCACGCCATATTCTACTGAGCTGTGTGGGATATCCTCACGCCACGATTGTTTTAGTGGCCAACTGGAACGAGACTTAACCAATTGGTGGAAGCTTTTAAAGACTACAAATCTAGATTTCTAAATTGCTGTGGGGCGATAGATGCAACACATAAATAAAGGTTTAGGGGCTGGTATGCAGCCATCAGATTGGTATGACAGAGAGAAAAATTAGAGTACGATTTTGCAAGCTGTGGTAGCCCCAAACACCCGAATATTAGACGCATGTGTAGGTTGGGCCGGTAGCGTCCACGATTCCAAGGTCTTTCAAAATTTTGGCATAGGAAACGCCACCTTGTTCGGGGGGACTGCAAAGGACTTCTGTAAATGTTGATTGGGTAGATGTACCACCATTAATTGTAAATGTTGATTGGGTAGATGTACCACCATTAATTTTAGGTGATGCAGGATATCCTCTCTGTAAATACTTAGTGACTCCGTATCTAGGATCAGACCTAGAGGAACCACATAAATCCTTCAACTATTTTCACAGTAGTAGACGAATGTGTGTAGAGAGGACATTCGGAGTGTTAAAACGACAATGGGGAGTTATTGACCGGAAATTAGTTTTGAAAGACACGGAACGTTTAGTGGACAGAATTATCACAATTTGTACTCTCCACAATTTGATGTTAGATGAGGATATACGTTACCTGGATGAGGATTCTCCATCAACTACACCCTCCAATGTGGTGGAAGGAAACATCGACAAGGAGGAGAGGGATGGATATATCGACGAGGAAGGGAAAGCACTCCGCGATTGTTTAGCTGAAGATCTTTATGAAAGACATGGAGTACATTGACTATAGCGGTTAGGTAAGTGAGAGCCGTGGATTTCGTTTGATATGCTTTTTCTAACAAGTGAAGTTTTTTGTCTTTTTTTGGGAACTAAATTTGTTGATTTAGTTGATTTTAGAAACTGTTTAAAAAAAAGAATGAAAGTATTAAAGATTCGATAAAATGTCTTTTACTCTAATGTTTAACATTTTAAGACCATTTTTTTGTGTTCTACTTTTTTATGGTTTAATTTTTTTATGTAAGGATTGTGTAATATATAAAGTAGAAAAAAACATTTTTTCTTCTCATTTTTTTCTGTGCATTTAACATGGGATGCCAAAATCCAAAGATTTTTTTTTTTTTAAATATCAGCCTTTTTTTTGAGATTGTTTCTTTTTCCTTTTCTAAGGGTTAATTCTTTTGAGCGTTGATATTTTTTTTTTCTTTTGCAGTTAATATTTTGCCTTCAACTAGTAGAAAATGTTTTTTATGGCAGTTTTTCCCTTTTTCAATTAATATTTTCCTTTTTTCAGTTAATATTTTCCTTTTTTCAATTAATATTTTCCTTTTTCAGTTAATACTTCCTCTTTTTCAGTTAATAAGATCCTTTTTTTTCAGTTAACATTTTCTCTTTTTCAACTAACACTTTTCCTTCTTCCGTTAATATTTTTCCTTTTTCAGTTAACATTTTCCGTTTTTCAGTTAACATTTTTCCTTTTCAGCTAATATTTTCCCTCTTTCAATTAACATTTCCCCTTTTACAATTCGTATTTTCCCTTTTTCAGTTAACATTTCCCTTTTTCAGTTAATATTATTCCCTTTTTCAATTAACATTTCCTTTTTTCAGTTAATACTTTTCCCCTTTTTCAGTTAACTCTCCTTTTTTGCTGATTAACCTCACAGTTAACCTCACATTGCTGATTTTGGTTTTGCGAGGGAAATTCAACACGATAATGATGGGCAGATGCCGTCTGTTTCAGGCACAGTCGGTTATATTCCCGTGGAGTATTTGTATACAAAAAAGGTTGTCATTAAAGACTGTTGTATTTGCTTTTGGAGTTATTAGTTCCCGTGGAGTATTTGTATACAAAAAAGGTTGTCATTAAAGACTGTTGTATTTGCTTTTGGAGTTATTAGTTTGGAGGTTGACACTGGAAAGCATCCTACAGATAAAAAAATTGACAATCTACTTATGTTTTTATCACTTATGATTGGAAACTACTTGAAACGAGGCTGAGAGAAAATCTGTAGCTTCTTGAACCACAAATTAGCTAATGAGGTGTTTTCTTGAAAAAGCCTTCTTATTATAATAGAATATTAGTGTAGATGGAGTGTTTTCGAGTATACATAATCCTTTCAAAATTAGTCTTAACACAGCATAGCTTTTCCGTCCAACTTTTCAGTTAATGTATTGTCACGAACATCATAATTATGCTCAAAAGTCATTTTCAGTCCTTTTCTTTTATTTCATTTAGTTTTCGCTTGGATTTTTGTGAGTCTGTATAGGTTTTTTTATGACAGATAATTTTCTGTCTTTTTCTTTTGTTTGATTTGTTGTCAGTGAATACTGGTTTTGTGATGATCATGTGCTTTCGAATGCAAGACATTTGCTTTATAAACATAGGCAGTTTAGTTCTGTGTGAAAATGTTTAAATGGTATCATATGTTTAAATGGTATCATATCATGTTTTGCAAATGACAATCGTATCGCATCCTTAAAGAGGCTGTGCATTGTTTGCATATGTCGAGCTTACAAAACTAGAAAAAGTGAAACTCAAAAATTAGTCTAGAAAACTGCAGAAATGTGCATGAGAGAAATGTAAGTTCCACATGTTGAAAAACACTTAAAACATTCTACACTACTTGTTGTTCTTTACACTACATTTAGAGTCCTGATTACTGCTTGTTGTTCTTTCACTACTGTACTTTTAGAGTCCTGATTACTGCTATAAGTCTAGTACTTTGGTTTAGCATTCTGTACTTTATTTAGTGGAATGTGATTCTTACGTAGGAATCCTTTTAGACTTAGATTCCTTTTACCGTAACTAGTTGTACCTTCCTAAGTTACGCTCTAGTTGTACCTTCCTAAGTTATGTTGGATTATTGTCGTTTCGCGGTATTTCCGCGAAGCGTCATACCAACGTTTAATTGTTGACGTGAAGTACCACGTCATCATACGAAACGTACGATGAAAGTTTCGTGGTACTAATTTTGAAGCGTCCGCGAACGAAACATACTATTTCGTTTCGCGTGACTTTTGTCTTCATGTACAGATGTTTGATTTTGCGTGCAGGTGTACTTGTGAAGCGACACGTGTTAAGTCAACGTTTGGAGTTTGTTGTTTCGAAGGAAGAAAGCGCGTGCGCCTTCCTTCGTGGAATTTTCATTGAAATGTTTGATTTTGCGTGCAGGTGTACTTGTGAAGCGACACGTGTTAAGTCAACGTTTGGAGTTTGTTGTTTCGAAGGAAGAAAGCGCGTGCGCCTTCCTTCGTGGAATTTTCATTGAAGAGTGCACAGTCAGCTAGGGACAGACTTCGTCGCTACGCTAAGTTCTGCTTGTCTTATCTTGTTGTCTCTTAGTGTAGAGTAGCGAGTATATATAGGCAGCAGTGTACATGTGCAGAGTATTAATTAATCAACCAATTAATCATAGAGGATTAATAGTGAAGAGAGAGAAGAGAGAAGAGACATGATGTAAAGAGGCTTCGGCCAAGAACACTTATAAATCTTTTTGGCTGAATATTCCTCTTGTCTTTTATGAGCTTCCGCTGTGTAATGATTTTTGTATTGTGAATTATTTTTGTAAAACTCTTTTGCTTAAGATCCTACAATTGGTATCGGAGCTAGTGCTTCGGAGATAAAGAGAGAGCGCATGGGGAGGAAGAAGAATAGAAATACTCCTTCCCCCATGTCGACTTCGGAGAGAGCAAGAGAGTTCAGTTTTTCGGGTTCTCAATTTGAGGAGACTCGGAATACGGAGAGAAAATTTGAGGAGATGTTTGATACATTAATGAGATATGTAGATTCACGATTTCAAACTCAATCTAGTGAGAAAAGAGAATTTGATTCATTTCAGGCTGCCGATCCATTCAGTGGAGGAGCTAATGAGAGTGAGATAAAAGAGAGAATTAGGAAAGGTAAAGCAAAGATAGAGGAAGATTCAGATTTTGAAGAAGCGTTGGATAATGAAGATGATTATAATATGTCGGGGAAATCCGTGGCCTTTAATGGCACCAATTATGCGGTTTGGAAGAAATTTATTTCAAATCAACTTATTCTCAAGAGGCTTTGGAGGATTGTCAATGGAGAAGAGAAGATGCCAACGGAGAGCAAGGCACGTGCTCAATGGAGGTTGAAAGATATTGCGGCAACGACCGGTTTGATGAAGAATTGCACTTCTTCCGTGCTTGATCATTTCCTCGCTCACGGAACGGCCCATGAGTGTTGGCAAGCACTTGAAGAGCAATATGAGAAAGGTGTTGAGAACAAAGGTCAATATGTTTATACGGATTTTATGAATTTTAAAATCAAGTCAAATGAATTGATGGATGATGCCGTGAAGCGCTTCAATATCATACTCGAGCAATTACTCAACAATGGTCGAGTTATTTTGGATGCGGATAAATTAAGCGTGTTTCTTAACGCTTTGCCGGAGAAGCTTTCGCATCTTAAAGCTATTTTACGAGCGAAGGCGGATAACACTTTCGGATTCACCGTCAATTTTATCAAAATGTCGGAGGGAACTCCATCGGCTTCTTCAAGTGGAGGAGGAGGAGTTCTCAACTCTACTACTCCCAAAACCCCGGATCTTAACTATGCCGGTGGTAGAGGAGGTGGTAGAGGAGGTGGCCCGAGAGGTGGTAGTGGCGGCCGAGGCAACAAGAGGGAGCAAGGTCGTCCACCGAAAGTCCCTTCGGATCTTTCCAATGTGACATGCTACCGGTGTAACCGGCTTGGACATTTGTCTCCATCTTGTCCGGATAAGGATAAGCAATGTCATTTTTGCGGTAAGTGGGGGCATACGATCTCTTAATGTTATGCAAAGAGTGGAGATTCCGGAGGTGGAAGAGGAGCTAGAGGAGGTGATACAGGCGCCCGAGGTGGCGGCCGAGGAGGACGCCGCGGTGGTGGTAGTGGTTACGGTAATG
Source organism: Zygnema cylindricum (assembly GCA_037447655.1). NCBI lineage: Eukaryota > Viridiplantae > Streptophyta > Zygnematophyceae > Zygnematales > Zygnemataceae > Zygnema > Zygnema cylindricum. The sequence continues at coordinate 309,440 of JBBHKE010000943.1, forward strand.
CAAATTACTTTGACTATGGTAATGAAACCGGTGATGTTTTTCCGGTTCTTAACCTTACCCTTGATTCGGTAAGTAGTGGAGGAAATTTGGAAAAAGAGTGGATCATTGATACGGGGGCATCTCACTCTGTTTGCACGGATGCTACCTTGTTTGATGACATGAGGGAACTTACGGTTCCAAAGTTTATTACGGTAGCAAGCGGCCATGTCATTTCGGTTGGTACGGTTGGCACGGTTCGGCTTGATCTTCTTTCATGGGATAATGATGGGAAGAAGAGATCGACGGAGTATCGTCTTCAAAATACTCTTTACATTCCGGACGGTTCGGTCAATTTGTTAAGCGTTCCACAAATCCAAAAGAGTGGTGGAAGTTTACTTGCGAGAGGTGATCAATCTATCGAGATTTGGAATGAGAAGGGGAATGTAATTGGAGAAGGAGTTGTAACGGATGCGAATCATAGTCGGCTCTTATGGAGGAGGCCGAAATCTAAAGTTCCCACTGAGGGAATTTCACATCAAATTTCGGAGTTGAAAGGTGATCTTACCTTATGGCATCATCGAATGTGTCATACATCCGAGGTAAGTTTGAAGAAGATGATTCGTCATTCTTCGGTGAGGGGTTTGGACCTTGCATCCGGTGAGAAGGTGAACGGATGCGGAGGATGTAGCAAAGGACGTCAAATTCGGAAATCCCATCCGAATAAAGACATCAAGCATCGTGCTCAAAGTCCTTTGGAGGTTGTTCACATCGATCTTTGTGGACATATTAAACCCGAGACAATTGGAGGTAATAAGTATACTTTGGTGATTGTTGATGACTTCTCTCGGAAGTCATGGGTGTACTTATTGAAAAAGAAATCGGATGCATTTGAAAAATTTAAAGAATGGCATGTAATGGCCGAAAGGCAAATTGATAAGAAGCTTAAGTCTATTCGATCGGATAATGGAGGGGAGTTTGTTGTTTTTGAGGGGTATTGTAAGGAGTGGGGGATAAGGCATCAATTCACGGCGCCTTATTCTCCGGAATCAAATGGAGTGGCCGAGAGAAAGAATCGTACCTTACAAGAAATGGTTCGTGCGATGGTTCATAGCTCCGGACGAGAGATGTTTTTGTGGGGAGACGCGATTCTTACGGCGAATTACATTTGTAACCGAAGACTCACTTCGGTTTCCGGAAGAAAAACACCGGAGGAGTTATGGAGTGGTAGAAAGCCCACGGTTCATCATTTGAGAATTTGGGGATGTCATGCTACGGTTTATGTAGAATCAATTAAGAGGAAGGGGAAATTTGCACCAAGGTGTTGGCTGTTGTTTTTAGAAAGCTTTAGTCCTCTTTATGTCTCAGTTGTGAGAGAGAGCTGTTCAGGACTTAAGCTATTTTTGGTTGAGTTCGGTTCAGTACTTACCGAAATTAGTGTGACAGTGAAGTTGGGAGTTCACGGTTCATTCACACTTGGGACACGTGTCGTCACTTGGGAGAATGCGTGAGTATGTCCTCCGTGGACGTACGGAAATTCGGCAGGACCACTGGACTTCGTGAAGTCAATTCTACGGTGCCAAATCCTCTAATCGGACCGCTGACAGTCGCCGCCAACAAATAGTGACGAGGCGTGACTAGATCATTATCACTTTACGTTGTCTAAACTTCGGTGTAAATATTTGTGATAGAATGTTAGATGTACGGCTGGAATGCCTCCGTACAGCTTAGTGTAGTTTCGGTGTATAAAAGTAGGACTTAGTGAATTTGATTTTTAGGAACAAATGATATGAAAACTGTACATTCAGTTTTATGTAATTTCATTTCTACATATCTCACAGATTTGTGAGCGGAATTGATTGAAATTTTGTGTGTGTGTTCCTTTGTATGTTATCTACATTGTGGCAAATTTTCAGGACGTTTGGAGCGTTTTTCTGAAAGTTATAGTCTGTCAAAGTTGCTGTTCAGCCATCGGTATTTGTGGAAGCTTCCTCTCTTGATTTGTTCTACGATGACTACTGCTGCATCTTCTTCATCTTCAGTACCAGCACTTGTCTCAGAACAACATTGGCCGGGAATTTTTGTTGGTTATAGTGCGAAGGGGAATTTGTACCGAGTGTATGATCCGGCTCGTCACACCGTGGAGGAATCTCGGAATGTGGATTTTCATGAGGATCTCAAATCTGCCATGAATTCCGTTGGGAAATTTAAAGAAAATTTGGATTTCTATGAGGAGAGTGAAATTGAGAACTTTCCGTTCATTGGGGATTCGGAATTTGATGTGGAACTGAATGAGAACACTAAGAAAAAGAACTTGAAGAAATCGCTTGAAATTGAATTTGAAAGAAAGAGTAATGGATCTTTGGATTCCCGAGTGCCTTCGAACATTCGGAAATCTCAAAGTTCTAAATTGAGTTCTAAATCGAGTGAGAAGGAAATTGAAATTGAATCCGAGGAAGACAAAGAAGAAAAAGAGGAGGAGCAAGTTATTAGGAGGAGCTCTCGGATTACAAAGGGGAAGAAACCGGAGAAACTCACTTACGATCCAAAAGGGGAAAATACATCAAATTCGCATTATTTTCTTTCCGATGCTAAGGAGACGGAGTTTCTTTTGTAGCAATCACTTACGGAAAATATGACCGGCGACCCTCAATCTTATGTCGAGGCTAGAAGGTCGGTTGATTGGGAGAGTAAGTGGAAACCGACGTGGGAGAAAGAATTTAAGTCGGTGGTTGATAATCGAACTTTTGAGGAAGTGAAATTACCGGAGGGGAAAAAGGCGATTGATGCAAAGTGGGTCTTTAAAACCAAAACTGGAGCGTCGGGTGAAATAATTAAGTACAAGGCGAGGCTTGTGTGTAAGGGGTTCCAACAACGTGAGGGAATCGATTTTAAGGAGACTTATGCTCCCGTGGTGAAGTTCGACTCACTACGGATTATTATTGCAATTGCAGCGATGGGGAAGAAGCACGTCCATCAAATGGACGTTGAGACCGCGTTTTTAAATGGTGAGTTGGAGGAAGAGGTATATATGAAAGTACCGGAAGGTGTCTCTCCTTTGAAGGAAGGAAATGTATGGCGTTTGAGAAAATCATTATATGGTTTGAAACAAGCACCACGCACTTGGTATTTGAGACTTCATCAAGTGTTATTGAAGTTTGGATTTGTACGGACTACGTCCGATTGTGGAGTTTACGTGAAAGGTGAAGGAGTTGATCAAATCATCTTTTCTGTTTATGTGGATGATTTCTTGATGGCATGCGACAAATTGGAGCGCATTAATGAGTTGAAATGTTATCTTGGATTACATTTCAAAGTAACGGATCTTGGAGAGGTACGATATATTTTGGGGATTGAAGTGATACGTGACAAGGAGGGGAACATTAAATTGAGTCAAGCTCAATATTGTAAGGAGATTTTGGAGAGATTCGGTATGACTGACGCGAAACCGCTTTTTACACCGTTGGATGCAAACCTACACATTCGTAAGTTTGAAGAGGAGGATTCTATCGACGTACCTTATCGAGAGGCGGTTGGTTCACTTATGTACCTTAGCGTTGGTACTCGTCCAGATATTTCGGCCGCGGTTTCTATCGTCAGTCGTTATTGTCACTAGCCAAAGAAGGCGCATTGGGAGGCCGTACGACGTATCTTTCGATACTTGGTTGGTATGATTGATCTTGGACTTTTGTTTACTTCTGACAAAAATTCTTTGGAGTGTGTTAGGTATTGTGACGCGGATTGGGGCGGTGATTTTGATTCAAGTAAGTCTACGTCAGGATATGCATTTATTTTTTGGGGAGCTGCGATCTCGTGGAGTTCAAGGCTACAACCTACGGTTCCGTTGAGTTCCACAGAATCTGAGTATATGGTTGCGTGTCATGCAGCTAAGGCTTCGATTTGGATTAAGGAGATGTTACGTGAGTTAAGCATTCCTATTGGTTGTATGACGATTTATTCTGACAGCATGAGTTCTATGGCGTTGGCGAAAAATCTCGTGTTTCACAAAAGGACGAAACACATCAGGATCCAATGGCATTTTGTAAGAGATTTGGTTACGGCAAATGAGATTGAATTTTCGTACGTACCAACTAAAGAGGAGGCGGCTGATTTGTTGACAAAGGCTGCTACACATGATGTGTTTGAGAGGGGACGACCGAAACTTGGATTATTTTGAAGAGTTTGGCGATTCCGACAATAAGAGGGGGATTGTTGGATTATTGTCGTTTCGCGGTATTTCCGCGAAGCGTCATACCAACGTTTAATTGTTGACGTGAAGTACCACGTCATCATACGAAACGTACGATGAAAGTTTCGTGGTACTAATTTTGAAGCGTCCGCGAACGAAACATACTATTTCGTTTCGCGTGACTTTTGTCTTCATGTACAGATGTTTGATTTTGCGTGCAGGTGTACTTGTGAAGCGACACGTGTTAAGTCAACGTTTGGAGTTTGTTGTTTCGAAGGAAGAAAGCGCGTGCGCCTTCCTTCGTGGAATTTTCATTGAAGAGTGCACAGTCAGCTAGGGACAGACTTCGTCGCTACGCTAAGTTTTGCTTGTCTTATCTTGTTGTCTCTTAGTGTAGAGTAGCGAGTATATATAGGCAGCAGTGTACATGTGCACAGTATTAATTAATCAACCAATTAATCATAGAGGATTAATAGTGAAGAGAGAGAAGAGAGAAGAGACATGATGTAAAGAGGCTTCGGCCAAGAACACTTATAAATCTTTTTGGCTGAATATTCCTCTTGTCTTTTATGAGCTTCCGCTGTGTAATGATTTTTGTATTGTGAATTATTTTTGTAAAACTCTTTTGCTTAAGATCCTACAAGTTACGCTCTAGATTAGATGTACCTTTTAAAGCCTTTTGCGGCTACCTCTTATTTCGTTTTACTATAAGACTCTCTTGTTTCGTTATGTAAATTAATTAATCTAAAAGACACTCAAACGACGAACCTCTCACTTGTTCCCTTGTTCGTCCTTACTCCTTTCATGTCTTCTCTATCTTGGCCTTTTCTTCTCTTTCGGCCTATTTTTGATATTTTGTCATATTAAGTCTTTTCGGCCTTTTATGGCCTCTCATTCAATACCACATGCCAAGTATGCATGGTCTCTCAAAATATTTTGTATGTCCCAACTCCAACCGAGCAAAGGGAAGCCCATACTTGCCCATGGAGTAATGAATCAGTCATAGAAACAAATGTGAATTAGGGAGAACAGTAAAAGAAATGATTGATGTTCCCTCTCTAGATTCTTTTGTCTTTCTGAACGGTCAGAGAATCTGATCATTGTTAACTGTTACTTGTAATCCCCTTTTACGCGCATTATTTTACTTGGTTTGATCTCGATCTTCCTAAGTTTAGTTTCAGTCGAATATTTTCTGAACCAGACAATGACAACAAGCCAAAGAAAAGCCAAACTGGTAAAAAACTGAACGAAAGTTAAACATTACCAATCAAATCGGAAGTTTGACATATAAACGAAGTTTGACATATAAACGGAGTTTAATTTCCTAACTAACTGTCTACACAACCCTCGAGCAATAATTAAAAAAAAATGGTTTACTAATGGAAAAAGATCTCCTCTCTTCTAAGCTTTTTCTCACATATTATAAACTCTTCTTTAATACAAGCTTTTGGTATACTTAACCTTTAACAAAACCCAATCAGTTTTCCTCTTTTTCTTTTCTCCCCTCAACAAAAGGACCGCCTTTCTCTCTAAACAGATTGGTCCCCTGTTTCTATCTTAAGTTTTTTTGTGTTCAAAATTGTTGACTACCACCATTATATCACCGATTACCGCCACCGGAAGTTCTATAGGATCTGGCTGTGTCCACGGAACTGGATGGAAAACCCCATAATTATAATAATAAACCCTTTGTCTAAATGCCCAAGGTTTAATTCCTCCATCTCTACTTCCTTATTGATTCCATCTGCTGCAGAAAGTGGACCGGGAGGCAAACAATCTCCTTCAAAATCAACGGCGGAGAGTGAATCTGACCCAAAAGTCGTTGCATGTACACCATAGAACACATACATGAGGATTGTGATCATTGTCCAAATGAAAAACCGCCAGCCAGAGTATTGAACGCAACTGAAAACGGAGCATTCACATCAATGGATTGGTATAGAACATATGCCAGACGGTCAAAATATGGTTTGAAAGCATACATATGCTCTAATTTACCAGAAAAGGGGGAGGGGGGGGAGGAAGGGATAGGAATAACTTGACAGACATTTTTTTTTTTGTTTTGTTTTTTTTTAGATTTTTTTAGTTTTTCTATTTGATTATGGCTTTGAAAAAAAAGACTTTTTATATTTGAAGTCCATTTACAAATACGACGACTCTTTCTTTTGCATTTGTAAGAGTTGGGGAAATACTTAATCAAAAATTCACAAATGGGTATATATATTGAAATATTGTTCGGCTTAAAACTTTAATTAAAATGGGCTTTCCAAGCGTCTTTAAGTAATTTCTCAAATATAGGTTTGTCACATAAAATGTTAAAATGAAACAATTAATTAATAAATAATACGAGTCATATTAATTGTTTCTTAAACCTGGAAAGTGATTTTTGGTGTGGTGCCCAAAATTAACAAGACTTATATAAACAGTGATGTCAAATCTGGTCTGACGTTTTTGACATAAGATGATGTCAATTTAGACGCAAAGTGACAAATGGATGACAACAAACTTTATTTTGAAGGTAAGGAGTGGACTAAGGAAGAAAGGAGATATCAAGATATAGTATTTCTACCCTATCTACAATAATAGTGTTTCTACCTTATCTACAAAAAAGAAATATGTCATTTTAACACTCTATTTGCATTAAGAGAATCTTAGACTGCTGGATTTTTTAAATCCAGCAGCATGCAATGAAAGACAGTTATACACCCCTTTTTACTCTCAAGAACAATTCCCGATTCCAATACAACACGCACTTAAATTGCCCTTTCTATTTCCCTTTGTGATTTAAGTTACATGCTTTAGTGCGTATCATTCGATCCTTAATATTAGTTTGCTTTCACATTTGTTCAGTTTTTCAGTTATTTTTTTGGCTTCCAATTTTTGTTCCCATGTTCTAAGATGGTTTACCATCCTGCTTTTTAAATAAAGTCGCACTTTTTTTTTCGTTGGTATGAGCGTCACACTATCAACCGCCATATACATGTGATTGTTTTCTCACTCAAATTAGGTTATATTGTTGAATTGTTCTCCCCCATTTTACCGTACCCATGACACCACGTACCATAATAAGATACACGAAACATACTAAGCCCTAATATCGCTATTCCATTATGTATCGCGATATGGATCGCGATACGGATCGTGAAAGCGAGCACGATATCGATTGCGATATTGATCGCGATATAAATCGCGATATTTCACTCAGGCATCAGAATGCGATTCGTTTTACGAGATATTATCAAGTATCGCAGACCTTGTTTGTCGTCCGTACCGTGTATGTACTGCGTTAGGAATTTCGTACGGTCATGTCTAATAAAAGTAGTGACAGCTCAATGATTGCTATAAAAAAAAAATGCTATTTTTTTTTTTTAGCCACCAGGAAAATGGAGCGGCCAGTTAGATTGTTACGGTATTTTGTTTTTTTTACGAATTCTTTATTCATTACCCCGTTTTCCATTCCTCGGGTGTGCGGGCTTTATTTTGACGTACTGCATATGTGTTTGCGCACTTTCGATAAATATTTTGAATTTTTGATTCACTTTGTCGCTTTGCGTCCTTTTAGGGTGACGTTCCATAAGGCGAAAAGTGGCGTAGTTTACAGAAATCCGCGACCCTCCATACCAAATCGTACCGCCTATTTGTTTTTATACGAAAAGCAACATTACAGGGAATCTTGCTGATACTCTCCGAAGGTCTTGGAGGTAATACTGGCCGTCGGATGTTCATCTGCGAGGAGTTTGCTTCATTTTTTTCTGTAACTGTCAACCCACCTCGAGGAGGTGGGTTGGCAGATACAGAAAAAAAAAATCGTTACACGCTGGACGATTAAGCTACGTGTCATGATGGAAAACCAACGAAAAATCTTAAGATTTGCACATGACACGCGGTTTCTAAAATATAACCGAAAATAAAAATTAAATTTCGTAACATTCCCTCGTCACATTATTTTCGGTAAATTTTGTTCGTCACACTATTTATATCAAAGGACTTTCGTTATGTTCGAAAACTGAAACCCTAAAAAATGAGCTGGCGTTTAGACTGGCGTCTTCAAAAAGTATAAAAGTTTTGTCGTATGATTACTTCGTACGCAGGTACATGGTACGCAAGTCAAGATTTGAACTTAAGTTTGTCGGTGCTAAAAATTTGAAAGATATTCAATATCGAATCGTAGCTTGCGTGGCGCCAGTCATTTTAGAACACGTGGCTTACAGACTCTACGTGATGGAACATCGACTCAATCGACCCGGTCTGTACACCGCGAATCGTTATTAGTGTCAAAGTTTAAATAGCTTAAAAAAATAATTAGTTTTATTGATTCTAATTTAGTGCCAGAAAAGTGGCAGATTATGGTCCCACGTACTTAAATAGCATTGCTAATTTAATTACAAAAATCATGTATACTAATTGCGGAAAAAAATCAAAATTTTAAGAACCCTAATTAGAGTTATATACTCTAATAACGATTCGCGGTGTAGAGTTTGCCGTACAATTACAAAAACGTATGATGGAACTTCACTCTTAGTTGTTGTTTGCCTAGCGTGTATATTTAGAGAATATTTATTTATATTTTGACCTCCTACGGATTTTTGTGTTTTCGTTTCTTGCGAACATTATTTTGAACACGCATTATTTTCGCGTACTTTTTATTTTTCATTTTTCTGCTGTCGGCGGACCCTTCTCAGCATTTTTTGTCTTTTTTGTCGCGTCTCATTTATATTGAATGCTACACCGTGAATCGCTATTAGTAACACTAATAGCGATACACGGTGTACTTTTAGCTTTTTACTTTGTTTTTTTCTTCATATTTCGGTATGTTTCTGTTTTGTGTAATTTTTTTAGGCTACTTTTTTTCGGTAACTATAATTTCTTTGCTTTCATTTTTTTATTTTTTATTTATAATTTGACCTCCCTTTTGCTTCAACTTGAAATTTTTGCCATCATTGTTTCCACTCTTTTCAAAACAAAAAAAACGAAAGAAAATAAACTTTTCATCACAACTCATATGTTGGAACACTAATTAAAGTTCATATATTTAAAAACTCTAAAACCCTCCAAACTTTACAAAAACCCTATTAAAAAGGCTACAAGACCCTAAAAAGCCATGAACTCAAATTTATATATAAGGTGAAAACCCCCAAAACATTCTACAAAAACCCATAAAAAAACCCAAAAAAATCTATGAATTTAAAAAAACCATGAGCTCAAAATTTTAAATCTTGAAGTTGTGAATGATTCCAAAAATCATAACCGTACAGTTTAAACATTGCGATTTAAACTAGCAATTCATATACCAAAGCCTCTACTCCCTCTCCCTCCCTCTCCCTCCCTCTCCCTCTCTCTCCCCTAGCCAACCCCTCTCTTTCCCTCTCATCCCCCCCGTCTCCCTCTCCCTTCTCCTCCTCCTTAGTGGAGAGGGAGAGAGAGAGGGGGAGAGAGATGTTAGTTTTTGGTGCAATTCCGGGCGATTCTCCGGTACACCGATTTGCATCGTATCGTTTGTGTTTTATGCCTGAATCGGTTTGCTAGGTTTGCTTAGTACAGGCGATATTTTCAGGAGGGGAATTATAGCAGGATTTTGTCAGTTTTTCAGTTTGCAGTTTTTTTGTCAGAATATGCAGGTATCCCCCACGTCTTATTGTGCAATGGACATTGAACACGTGGCAGATTATGATAGGACCGCCACTAGTGTGTGTGTTAGTGCTAGGCTATTTAGACGTGTGCTTAGAAGAAGACAAACATCATTCACAGAAGGGAAAAGACAGAACAGGCAACAAGCTTTATTAATAGGGACAATCTGTCCATTTTGTTTACAATCAAATTGTATTCCTACCTCTTTATAATGGGAATAAACAAATCTGTCTAAAACTATTCTGTGTCTGTCTTATCTCTACACACTCTAAATTCTGATCAAACTGCCTAGTCACTTGTTCTATATGAGCCTTGTGTTATTCTGCTCCAAAGTCGTAAGTCTGTGGCGCTCAAATTTATCTTTGTCGCTCGTAATGGTCGACCCCGCGTATCAGGTTACGGGCCCACCTGACTCACTAGACAAGTTCGAAGGCGCCAACTATCAGTTATGGAGTTGTAGGGCGGAAGCCGCTCTAGAGGAGAGAAATTTTCTTGCAATCGTACTCGGAACGGAAACACGTCCCACTGTTGCAGATGTTGCAAACCCAACAGATGCAGAGAAAAAAAAAATCAGTGACTGGGACGTGAGAGAAATCCGTGGCAATAACATTTTGATAAGGGGATTGGCGGATAACCAACTGAGAAACGTCACGAGACTCAAGACGTTATCCGAAATTTGGACATCTTTGGAGACTACACACAAACTCTCAAGAATGACAGCACGCATCAAGTTGGGGAAGAGGCTGATGACTACCATTTATCAAGATGGAATTTCCATGAAGGCTTATACCTCCCATTATGCTTACTTGCTGGCCGAAGCTGACGCTGTCACCTTTACCCTCCCTAATGACACAAAAATCACTCGCCTCATGCTTTCCGTCCCGGTGGAATACAAACCGATTCTTACCTGGCTGCATCAGAAAGATGTTAACTCATGGAGGTGGAATGAGCTTGTTGAAGCACTCTTCAAGGATGAGTTCAACACCAAAATTACGACAAGCCGTGAGTCCATTGTCGAAAGCTCCGCGTATGGTGCAGGCAAACATGGTAACGAGGAGAGGAAGGATCAAAATCGTGACAAAAAAACAGACAGAAAATGCTTTTATTGCGATAAGGCGGGTCATTTCATCTCGGTCTGTCGGAAATACTCATATGACAAATTACATGGGAAAGTAGACGAGACAAAACTGAAAAAGGGGAAAGGAAAGGGAAGGAGATCGTCACCTCATAAGAAATGAGGGCGTCATCCATCGCGACCAGCAACGATCACTGGATGGTGGACACTGGAGCGTCTGAGCACATGTGTTTCAGGAGAGAGTGGTTTTCCAACTTTCGCGAAATTCCTCCATCACGGATCTTCATGGGAGACAACCACAGCGCACATGCGATAGGAAAACGAGACATCGAAATAGAGGCGTTAGTTGATGGCAGAATCCAATCACGGACCATCAAGAACGTGCTCTATGTTCCCTCTTTCAAAAGAAATCTATACTCTATTCCTCAAGCTGAGGATAATGGCATCACACCAGTTTGGCAGAAGCGTGGAAAAATCAAACTCATGCAAGATGTAGAAATTAATGGTTTTTAAGTATTTTCTAGGTCTGAATAAAAATAAAGAAGCCGAGGCAGTCTACCTCTAACTTCTCTCTCCAACTCTCAAACTTGTCGCAGTCATTGAGAAATTGGAGAGGAAGCTAGAGCCATGGCTACCTAGGCTATCCTGAGGTTTACGGGAAATTTATATTAGTCAAGGGATTAATTACTAATAGGTATGTGCCGGCGAGAGGATTTGATCCTGGTACCTGCCGGCCGTCAGAGAGTAAATAGCCGGTAGCCTTAGCCGTTAAGTCTAGAAGTAGTGTTACATAGCATATAGTAAGATAATGATTTAAACATGTACACGTAGGATAAATCATTTAACTATAATTGTTAACGGGATACATAGATATGGTAGTGTAAAAGTACGAATTGCGGTACGGATAAGAAATCAATACCGCGCATTGAATTCGTAAGCGAAACAAATACCGCGCATGTATTTATTACAGCTACGATCAAATGCGAGTTTAATCGGACGGCCGGAATCAGCGCCGAGATCGCGGAAGAAGAATTCGGCGGTTTGTGGGCATCGCCACATCAGATGACACGTGGCGATGTTACATTGGAGCGCGGCATCTCTGAGGATTAAAGGAGAGAATCCGGATATTCCAAGTGTGGACATTTAGGCCATGTCGTACAATGTCCGTACATAAAGTACACCGGCAACGGTACTTTTGCGTACGGAACTGTATTCTGATTGGTTCCGTACATCAGTAGATAGAGTCTGTGAGAGAGATAGGACTTAGAAAAATTAGAAGATAGGACCCTCTCTCCCAGAGAGCTTCTATACAAAAGGTCAACTTTGACCCTCCATAACTTACTGCTCAGGGGAGCAAATTCAGAGATTCTTTTTGCTATCGACTCAGGGGAGTCTTGCCTTCACAGGGGTGAAGGTGGTCAAAGTATTTGTTTGCCAGGGTGGCAGTTATTTTTGCTTAAACACAAAAGGGTCAGGATTATCCTAGAGGCTTTTTGGAAGCTGTCCACTCAAAGGACTTATGGAGGTCTCACAGTTTCAGGTTATGGGCCCACCCTCTAGGGTACCAATCTTTAATGGAACAAGCTTCATATACTGGGAAAGTATGATGATAGGAGCTCTATACGAAAAAAGGTTTTGGGGGATAGTGAGTGGACGATTGGGGCGTCCATCAAGTCTTGGAATTCCTCCAGGGTTTAAAGGAAGCAGATTCACCAGGAAAGAGGATTCACCTTCAACGGAGGAAACAAAGGAAGGAGAGGTGGTGGACAAAGGAAAGGAGAAGGAGGCGACCACACCAATAGCAACTGGTTTAGCATTCATGTCACCTATTCCGAGGAACGAGGAGAATGATACTGAAACCTGGGACATCAACAATATGGCGGCAAAGCACTTCATCCTACGCCATCTCACTCAAGGACTTGCATGTCCTCATTTGCAGGTAGAAAGGGCATCCGATCTTTGGATGGCTCTTATAGAGATGTACCGAAGTGGTACGATTCAGCAACAACAGTTGGCTGATCAGAAAGTTAAGGAGTATGTATATAAAGGGGGAAATATGTTGGATTTTTGCAATGAGCTTGCTACACTCTTCATGGAGCTAGAGAGTGCGGGAAAAGTTTTTAGTGAAAAAGAAAAGGTTAATTGCTTACTGATGAAGTTACCTGATGAGTTCGAGAACATAGTCAATCGTGTGCAGGACTTGCCGGACTCAAGGTGGATATGGAACTCAGTGGTAGGGATGATTCTTGTTCGAGAGAATACGATTGAGATCCGAAGGGGAGGAAAGAGTGGCCAAGCCTTGGCAACAGCGACCGATTGGAGGAACAACGATTCCCGGAAACCAGTCGGAAACTATGGGGGTAGGGAGCAGAAAAAACAGGTTGACGAGATCGAACCAAGGGCTCCCAAAGGTTTATGTCATTTTTGTAAGAAACCGGGGCACTATATGGCAGAGTGCACTTAGCTAACCGAGCTTCGGTTAAAGGAGGGGCAGACCGGTGGTACCCCGAGAGGAAAGAAAAAGGCCCTTGTCACACAGGTACTTGAGGCGGAATCCGAGGACGAGGACGATGAGCTCCTTTTGGATGAGGAGTTGGAGTCGAAAACTGAGGTTGAAATTCCACGAAGGCAGAAATGTGTTTACGGTGGATTGAAAGGTGAAGCACGCTGGATTATAGATTCAGGTGCCTCAATGCACATGTGTAAGGATAGGCACCTGTTCACTAAGATAAGAAAGATTCCCACCGTAGAGATAGAGTACGGGGATGGGAGGATAGTCACCACTACTCTTGTAGGATCGGTAGATCTAAAAGTGTTAGTAGAAGGAAAGACATCCATATTAACATTCTCCGATGTATTGTTTATTCCGGAGCTGAACAAAAACCTTATTTCTACATCTATATTAGATAATAAGTGTTTTTTCACTAGCATTAGGAAAGGAGTCTTTACTGCTAGTTTTGAGGAGGATGTCTATTTCATTGCTGAGAAAGGTAGCCATGGGATGTTTAGGCTGATCTTAAGTAATGAAACGAAGAAACTTTATTATGTTGGTGTTCATGATATTATGATGTGGCATAAGAGGCTTGGGCATGTGAATCTAGATAAGTTAAGAGAGATGAAAAAGATGGGAGTGGTGGAATGGATTCAGTTCAGTGAGAGTGATGATATAAGTGATTGTAGTGGGTGTGCTCAAGGTAAAGCACACAGATTACCCTTTCCTAAATCAGCCACCTACAAGGGAGAAAAACTTCTAGATCTAGTACACACAGATATTTGGGGACCGGCTAGAGTGCCCTCATCGGGGGGGAAGAGATTTATGATGACTATAGCTGATGATTGGTCTCGGTATTCCCGGGTGTATTTTTTGAAAAACAAGTCAGAAGCTGAGGATTGTTTTAGACAATATAAAGCATGGAGCGAAAAACTCCATGCAACTCCAATCAAGAGAGTAAGGAGTGACAATGGTGGAGAGTATACTTCTAACCAGTTTGAGGTTTTTCTGAGGGAAGATGGGGTCCAACACCAAAAGACAGTTCCAGAAAATCCAGAACAGAATGGGGTAGCTGAAAGGTTAAATAGAACACTAAGTGATAGTGCTAGAAGTATGTTGTCACATAAAAAGATAGGAAAAAGATTTTGGGCAGAAGCAATGAACAGTGCTAATTATCTCAAGAATAGAGTTTTTACTTCAGCTATAAAAGATCAAACACCTTATGAGAGATGGACAGGCCGGAAACCAGACATATCTCACTTAAAGGTTTTGGGTAGTCAAGTATTTAGTCTAGATACAGATCGGTCTAATTGGAAGCTACATCCTAAAGGAAAACCGGGATACTTATTAGGATATGATGAAGATGTTAAAGGATATAGAGTTTATGATCTAAAAAAGGAAGATATCATCTTAGTAAAACATCTAGTAGTTATGGATGAAGGAAAGTCTGTGGATCCTTTCAAATATACGAAGTCAGTAGAAATCAGATTTGAGTCAAAAAATTCTGATGACTTTGAGCTTCCTAACTATCCAGGTTTTAGAGACGATGACATTCTTGCAGGTACAAATCAGACTGAAAAGGACTCGGCTGTGGAAACTCCAGTGACAACTCTACCCGAAGCGGAAGACGTGGTGGAAATTGATTCGGAATCAAGGGATAGGGGAGAAACCGAGTTTGTTCGAAAGAATCCACGAGAACCATCTATTCCGGCCTCAGATTTTGAGGGGGGAAGGAGAAGTAGTAAAAGACTACAAGAAAAACAGGTTAATAACAAGGTAACTAAACTATCTCATCAAGATAAACCTCAAACTTATGGAGAGGCGATGACTTGTCTAGAAAGAAATCGGTGGAAGACAGCCATCAATGAAGAGATGGCCTCAATTATGGCAGCCGATACTTGGGAGCTGGTGGATTCTCCACCTAACCGAAAACCAATCGGTTGTAAGTGGGTTTTCAAATTAAAATTGAACCCAGATAACACAATCGAGCGCTACAAGGCCCGACTAGTGGCAAAGGGATTTACACAAAAGGAGGGAATTGACTACGAGGAAACCTTTACCCCGGTGGTCAGATTTCCCTCCGTCCGCATACTTCTCAGCCTGGCAGCAGCGGAAGACATGGAAGTGCACCAGATGGACATCAAAACAACCTTTTTGCATGGAGAACTGGAAGAGGAGATCTTCATGCGACAACCCAAAGGGTTTGTGGAAGAAGGAGAGGAGAGTAAGGTATGCCGGCTGATAAAATCTCTTTATGGTTTGAAAGAGGCGCCTCAACAGTGGAATAAGAAGCTTGATGAGTTTCTTACCGGTCTGGGATATATCCGGATCAGCTCAGATCACTCAATCTAGGTTTTTGAAGATAAGGAAGGTTTTATATTTATTGCAATTTATGTTGATGATTTGCTTGTTTTAAGTAAATCAATGGAAAAAATTAATAAACTGAAAACCGATCTTAAGGGGAGATTTGAAATGAAGGATATGGGGGAAGCAAAATATATTTTGGGAATTCAAGAAGAAAGAGATTGAAAAAGAAAGATTATAAGATTGACTCAAACGGAAGCAATAGGGAACATGCTTCGAAAATTTCAAATCGGTAAAGCTAATAGTTGTGCAACTCCAATGGAATTGAAGAAGGGAAGTGAGGGGAGGGAGGAAGAAGGAGTCATAGTCTTAGACGAGGAATTATCTCCTGAAGAACAGAAGTTCATGCAGACTATTCCTTACAGGCAAGTAGTGGGAAGTCTAATCTATTTTATGAATTGTACCCGACCGGATTTAGCTGCAGCTGTAGGAGTGCTGAGTAGAAGTCTAAATGCTCCCAGTAAGAGGGATTGGGAGGCAGCTAAGAGAGTTCTTAGATACTTGATAGGAACTAGGGATCTATGGTTGCATTTGGGTAGGGAGAATACTAACATCACTACTTGGAGTGATGCTAGTTATGGTGATGCTCCGATGAGGAGATGCACTTCTGGATATGAATTATATGTGGGTGATGGGGCTTGCTGTTGAAGTAGCAAACAGCAAAAGGTTATTGCTCAGTCCACCATGGAGGCTGAGTATATGGCCTCTTGCTCTGCTGTAAAAGAATTGATGTGGGTCAAGTCTTTACTTGGTGAACTTGGTCATCTTAAGAGTGGTGTGAAGAAAATATTTTGTGATAACCAGGCAGCAATTGCTATATTTGCCAATCCTAAACATCATTTTAAAGCCAAACATATGGACATTAGACTCAGCTTTGTTAGAGAGAAAGTAGAAAATAAAATAATCAGTTTAGAGTACCAACCAGATAGTGAGATGGTAGCAGATATGATGACCAAACTTGTGCCTTCCCCTAAGCTAATTTTCTGCAAGGAGAAGTGTGGTCTGAAATTAAGGATTGACTAGAAAATAAGGGGAGTGAGAAATTAATGGTTTTTAAGTATTTTCTAGGTCTGAATAGAAATAAAGAAGCCGAGGCAGTCTACCTCTAACTTCTCTCTCCAACTCTCAAACTTGTCGCAGTCACTGAGAAATTGGAGAGGAAGCTAGAGCCATGGCTACCTAGGCTATCCTGAGGTTTACGGGAAATTTATATTAGTCAAGGGATTAATTACTAAAAGGTATGTGCCGGCGACAGGATTTGATCCTGGTACCTGCCGGCCGTCAGAGAGTAGATAGCCGGTAGCCTTAGCCGTTAAGTCTAGAAGTAGTCTTACATAGTATATAGTACGATAATGATTTAAACATGTACACGTAGGATAAATCATTTAACTATAACTGTTAACGGGATACATAGATATGGTAGTGTAAAAGTACGAATTGCGGTACGGATAAGAAATCAATACCGCGAATTGATTTCGTAGGCGAAACAAATACCGCGCATGTATTTATTAAAGCTAGGATCAAATGCGAGTTTAATCGGACGGTCGGAATTAGCGCCGAGATCGCGGAAGAAGAATTCGGCAGTTTGTGGGCATCGCCACATCGGATGACACGTGGCGATGTAACATTGGAGCGCGGCATCTCCGAGGATTAAAGGAGCGAACCCGGATATTCCACGTGTGGACATTTAGGCCATGTCGTACAATGTCCGTACATAAAGTACACCGACAGCTGTACTTTTGCGTACGGAACTGTATTCTGATTGGTTCCGTACATCACTAGATACAGTCTGTGAGAGAGATAGGACTTAGAAAAAATAGAAAATAGGACCCTATCTCCCAGAGAGCTTCTGTACAAAAGGTCAACTTTGACCCTCCATAACTTACTGCTCAGGGGAGAAAATTCAGAGATTCTTTTTGCTATCGACTCAAGCGAGTCTTGCCTTCACAGGGGTGAAGGTGGTCAGAGTATTTGTCTGTCAGGGTGGCAGTTATTTTTGCTTAAACACAAAAGGGTCAGGATTATCCTAGAGGCTTCTTGGAAGCTATCCACTCTGAGGACTTCTGGAGGTCTCAGAGTTTCACAAGATGGTGTCACAATTGCAGAAGGCGAACGAATGGTAGACATAACCTACCGTTTGAAGTGCAGTCCAAAACCCAAAGGCCTTGCACTTACCGCAAGCGCAGTTCTCCCAAAATCAAGTGAGGAGAATCCACCTAATGTATGATCTCCGAATGGAGGGAAACCGGAAATGTCAGTCGGGAAGTCTGAAATGCCAATCAAGCATGAACAAGACACCAAAACGCCTAGCTACAATCAAATGCTGTGGCATCGCAGACTGGGACATTTGCATACAAACGATATGAGAAAACTAGTCAAAGGACAGCTTGTTCACGGACTAGGACTCAACAATGTGACCGACTCACCAGATCCATGTCGTAGCTGCGAATTGAGTAAATCACATCGTCTTCCCTTTCCCAAAGACGGAGGAAGAAGAGCTACTCAACCACTTGAGCTTGTCCACTTAGATGTGTGGGGATCGACGAAGGTCAAATCCTGCAGTGGAAACAACCACTTCCGTTACCATCTGTTCCTTGGGAGGCGATTTCGATGGACTTCATCGTTGCTCTCCTGTTAACCAGGGAAGGTTATGACTCTATTTTCGTCGTCGTGGATTACCTGACAAAAATGGCTCATTTCTTACCCACGACAACCACAGCCACAGCGCGAGATGTGGCAGACTTATTTTTTCGGGAGGTATTGTGCCATCACGGACTCCCAAAGAGGATTGTCAGCGACCGAGATCGGAAATTTGTGAGTCACTTTTGGAAGGGTCTGTTTGAGCTATGTGGAACGCAATTGGCAATGTCCACAGCTTACCACCCTCAAACGGATGGTAAAACTGAAAGGGTGAATCGGACCTTGGAGGAGGCATAACGGGCTTATGTTTTGGTGCACCAAACACACTGGGTAAAACATTTAACAGCGATTGAGGTGGCGTACAACAGTGCGGTGCACTCGTCCACGAATGCTACGCCGTTCTCCCTCAATGGACGCCAGCCCACTCTTCCTCAAGGAACGAAGCGCAATGTTGCAACTATCGCAATTATATTGGGGACGCGGCGAAGAAACGCAGCGACGAGGTTACCTCACTTCGGTGATAGAGCGGCGCAGCCACCGCAACGCGACATGGATACGGTACCATCAGAGGAACGCAACGCCACCGCTGCGCTGACAGGAAAGCGCAACATCGCAATTGTGTCCCACCACATTGGTGACAGCGAACCCTTGGTTTCGCCGCATCAGCGCAGTTTGACAAATATTGGACGCTGCGATACCCTCGCACAATGCGACGCTTCACAAAGTCCAAACGTGAAACCCTCGACCCCTTGTAATAAAGCCGCCATCCGCCCTCGCGCCCAGCCTAGTTCAAGCAGCTTAGAGAGTGCTTCACTATGCACAGCCAGCTTACCCTCCCTTCTCGCACTACCATAATTATCCGATGCCACAACATCCATAGCATCGTCATTTTCTCCATCGCCAAAGAGACGCAGAATGGTACGAGTAGGGCGAGAAGATGTACCCCGCCCGGGTAGATTGTTAGAGGCGGCAGAGGCCATGGTAGAGGCAGACAGGAGGAAGGAGGTAGAGGCAGTCCCTGAACCAGAGGAGACAACTAGTAATGGGGCAGGCTCGGCGGAGACCAGCGGAGGAGAGGGGTCAGAAAATTCACAAGACCCCGAGTACAACCCAATCCAGGAAGGGGATCAGGAGGATGAGGAAGACCATGTGATTTCGGATGCGGAGGAGCCAGAACGGGAACCGACACCCCCGCAAATTGAGGAGCGTGCCTCCGATCTGGAGGTGATGAGGGACCCTAATAAGGAGAGCACCGCGGACGAGCAGTCCTCGGAAAGCTCGGAGAAGAAGGCGGAAGCACAATACCCTAGTGGTGACAAGGTGTTTCTCCTCGGAAGGGAAAGAGGGGACACGGACAGGGAAAGCGAGCAGGAAGAAGAAATCCCCGATTATCTCTTTCCATCTCCTATGGACACTCGGCATTCGGACCCTACTTTCAGTTTCGCCAAGCGCGTGTACTGGGACCCTTTGATTGGCCTGCAACGTGGCGCACAGGAAATCCTAAGGACCCGATCTATATCCCCGCCGACGTGCCGTCACACCTGTAGAAATTAATGGTTTTTAAGTATTTTCTAGGTCTGAATAGAAATAAAGAAGCCGAGGCAGTCTACCTCTAACTTCTCTCTCCAACTTTCAAACTTGTCGCAGTCAGTGAGAAATTGGAGAGGACGCTAGAGCCATGGCTACCTAGGCTATCCTCAAGTTTACGGGAAATTTATATTAGTCTAAGGATTAATTACTAAAAGATATGTGCCGGCGACAGGATTTGATCCTGGTACCTGCCGGCCGCCAGAAAGTAGATAGCCGATAGCCTTAGCCGTTAAGTCTAGAAGTAGTCTTACATAGGATATTGTACGATAATTATTTAAACATGTACACGTAGGATAAATCATTTAACAATAACTGTTAACGGGATACATAGATATGGTAGTGTGAAAGTACGAATTGCGGTACGGATAAGAAATCAATATCGCGCATTGATTTCGTAAGCGAAACAAATACCGCGCATGTATTTATTAAAGCTAGGATCAAATGCGAGTTTAATCGGACGGTCGGAATTAGCGCCGAGATCGCGGAAGAAGAATTCGGCAGTTTGTGGGCATCGCCACATCGGATGACACGTGGCGATGTAACATTGGAGCGCGGCATCTCCGAGGATTAAAGGAGCGAACCCGGATATTCCACGTGTGGACATTTAGGCCATGTCGTACAATGTCCGTACATAAAGTACACCGGCAGCTGTACTTTTGCGTACGGAACTGTAATCTGATTGGTTTCGTACATCACTAGATAGAGTCTGTGAGAGAGATAGGACTTAGAAAAACTAGAAGATAGGACCCTCTCTCCCAGAGAGCTTCTGTACAAAAGGTCAACTTTGACCCTCCATAACTTACTGCTCAGGGGAGAAAATTCAGAGATTCTTTTTGCTATCGACTCAAGCGAGTCTTGCCTTCACAGGGGTGAAGGTGGTCAGAGTATTTGTCTGTCAGGGTGGCAGTTATTTTTGCTTAAACACAAAAGGGTCAGGATTATCCTAGAGGCTTCTTGGAAGCTATCCACTCTGAGGACTTCTGGAGGTCTCAGAGTTTCACAAGATGGTGTCACAATTGCAGAAGGCGAACGAATGGTAGACATAACCTACCGTTTGAAGTGCAGTCCAAAACCCAAAGGCCTTGCACTTACCGCAAGCGCAGTTCTCCCAAAATCAAGTGAGGAGAATCCACCTAATGTATGATCTCCGAATGGAGGGAAACCGGAAATGTCAGTCGGGAAGTCTGAAATGCCAATCAAGCATGAACAAGACACCAAAACGCCTAGCTACAATCAAATGCTGTGGCATCGCAGACTGGGACATTTGCATACAAACGATATGAGAAAACTAGTCAAAGGACAGCTTGTTCACGGACTAGGACTCAACAATGTGACCGACTCACCAGATCCATGTCGTAGCTGCGAATTGAGTAAATCACATCGTCTTCCCTTTCCCAAAGACGGAGGAAGAAGAGCTACTCAACCACTTGAGCTTGTCCACTTAGATGTGTGGGGATCGACGAAGGTCAAATCCTGCAGTGGAAAAAGATTTGCCGTTACTTTCATAGACGATTACTCAAGGATGACTCACATCTACCTATTTAAGCACAAGAGTGAGGTATTTCAATGATTGAGGCAATAGAAGGCTATGGCTGAAAAGAAACACAGAAAGTCTATCATTGGATTGAGAAGCGACAATAGAGGGGAGTACTTATCCTCAAAATTTAAAAGCTTCCTTACCCTTGAAGGGATCGAACATCAGTTGACGGCTCCAGGCACGCCACAGCAAAATGGTGTTGCGGAGAGGTAATCCGCACACTCAACGAAATGTCACTCAGCATGATGGCTACCCATCAAATTGGCTCTAAATTTTGGGGAGAAGCCATGTGTACAACAGTGTACCTACGCAATAGGTGTCCAACATCTGCGTTAGAGAATGCAACTTCGTTTGAGAAATGGCATGGATTGAAACCAACCATTTCTCAC
This sequence comes from Zygnema cylindricum, assembly GCA_037447655.1. Classification (NCBI taxonomy): domain Eukaryota; kingdom Viridiplantae; phylum Streptophyta; class Zygnematophyceae; order Zygnematales; family Zygnemataceae; genus Zygnema; species Zygnema cylindricum. Next base: position 331,319 of record JBBHKE010000943.1, read on the forward strand.
CTGAAAGTGTTTGGAAGCCGAGCATACGTTCATGACCATGCAAACAAAGGAGGAAAATTGGCCCCCACAGCAAAAGAAGAAATATTTGTAGGTTACGAAGAAAGCAGAAAAGCTTACAGATTCTTCAACACTGAATCTCAAACCATCATGGTAAGCAAAAATGTGAAATTTGCAGAGAGAGAAACACTTGCAAGGAACGAGGTGCATGGCAACAGTGGGAGAAAGGAAGGGGAAAATTAATCCCCTTTGTTCGACGACTAGTCACCAAGCGAAGATGAGTCTGCCGAAGAGGAGGCAACTTAATCAAACAAATCCCTTGGTGAATCTAACACTCTTGAAACTGAATTTAAAGATTCACTGCCTGCACAAGAACCAATCAGCGAGAGTCAAATCAATGAGAAAAAGGTTGCCGCAACTGAGGAAATGGACAAAGTGACTGCAACTAAAGCTAAAGAAACTAAGAAAAAAGTCGTAGTGGAAAATCCTACCTCACTGCCCACAGGAAGGGCTAGCAGCAGCAAGGCCAGAAAACTTCCAACAAAGTTCAGAGAGTGGTATGATACCACGAGCGCTCTAAAGAAGAAGTTTGCCGGAATGGCTCAAGCCGAAGAGCGTTTAACTCTCCACCAAGCACTGAACGGTGAGGATGGGGAAAAATGGAAGGCCGTAGTTAATGAGGAAATGGCGTCCATTTTGCAAAACAAAACATGGACATTAGAAGACTTGCCACACGGAAGAAAACCCATTTGCAGCAAATAAACCTTTCGAATCAAAACAAACGTTGATGGAACCATCGATCGCTTCAAGGCAAGACTAGTAGCCGAGGGTTACACTCAAAAAGAAGGCATTGATTACAAAGAAACATTCGATCCAGTTGTAATGTATAATTCCATACGCACCTTACTTGTTCTGGCCGCCATCCTTCACCTGGAAATTGAGCAGATGGATCTGAAGACGACATTCCTTCATGGCGAACTGGAGGAGGAATTGTACATGGAGCAGCCCGAAGGGTTCGAAGACCCCATGAACCTGAACAAAGTGTGTAAACTGTCCAAGGCACTGTTCGGACTGAAGCAATCTCCACGACTTTGGAACATCAAGATTGTGAGTACCGGCAAAGTCACGAGTTTGTAAAAATAGAGTCAGATCATTCTGTTTATTACAATGCTGAAATTAACTTATCATTGCTATCTATGTAGAGTATTTAATTATCCTAGGCAAAACAAAAGAGGATATAGCCAAAGTAAAAGACATGTTAAGGAGTCAATTCGAGATGAAGGATCTAGGAGAACTCAAATATGTTCTAGGCATAGAAGTCATCAGAGATTTAGTCAACAAAGAAATCCATCTAACTCTAAGAAAATATATAGGTGAGTTACTCACCAGATTTAACTTAGAAGATGCAAGGGGAGTCGGCACTCCTTTGGAACTTGGAGAAAAGTTGGATGAGGAATTCAAAGAGGGGCAAGGGGAACAAGTGGACGCCCCCTACCGCGAAGCAGTGGGAGCCCTCATCTATGCTCGCGAGAGCCCTCATCTATGCTCGCGGGAGCCCTCATCTATGCGATGAACTGTACGCGTCCCGACATCGCCACCGCCATCGGCATCCTAAGCCGATTCTTGCACAGGCCAAGCAAGCAACATTGGATGGCAGTTAAAAGGGTGTTGAAGTACTTGAAAGAAACAATAAACTACACATTGACATTGGGAGGAGTACAAGAAAGCGTTAACATCCATGCCTACAGCGACGCAGATTGGGGAGGTGACCTTACCACAAGGAAGTTTACGACTGGTTACTTGTGTAAGATTGGAGATGGAAGCGTGAGTTGGGCGAGCAAGCTCCAAAAAACAGTGGCACTCTCCACCATGGAGGCGGAATACATGGCACCAGCCGCAACTGTAAAAGAAGTTTTGTGGCTAAGAGCATTTCTAAATGAGATAGGATTTCTGCAATGTGAGAGGACTAAAATTTTCACAAACAGCCAGAGCTGCTTGGCATTGATTAAGAATCCTATAAATCATCCTAAGTCTAAACACATTTCTATAAGATATCACTTTGTTAGAAATGAAATAGCAGCGGAAGCTGTGGAGTTTGTCTACACTCCTGATAAAGAGAATGCAGTTGATATGCTAACTAAGGCTGTAGGAAAAGATTAAGCCAAGTCTTTGCGCAAGAAAGGCAGGTCTAACTAATTTTCTTGCAGGTACAAAAAGTGGTACAGAAAAAGCTAAGGAGGAGGAACCTAAGGAGAGCACTATCACTCGTGAAATCAAGAAACGAAAGATGAGTGACGCAGTGGAAAAATCTGAGGAATATACTCTTGGAGTACTATTCCCAACCTTAGTCCTTCGGAAAAATCAAACAGGTTCGGGAAAATATTACTGGCGGTTGGAGTTCCAAACCTTTACGGTTCACGAACATGTAATCGTTGGAGTGCGCCGCCCTTGATCACTCAGAATTTTTGACTTCAAACTGACAGGTGTACGGTTACGAGGTACACGGTCCTGTATGATTCCGTGGTACGCCAGTGGCGCGACATCTGTTCATTTTAATCTTTTAAAGTCTTGTACGGACCATTCTTTGGAACGTACACATACGATTTCGCCAAATGTACGGATCAATTTTAATTTCGTCATTGGAACTTACCGAAAGTGACCGCGTAATATTTTGACGAAGGTTCGTGGTCAAGAGAAGTCTGAAAGTACGGAAAGCACTACAGAATCGAGTGGGAGTGTTAGTTTTTGGTGCGATTCCGGGCGATTCTCCGGTATACCGATTTGCATCGTATCGTTTGTGTTTTATACGTGAATCGGTTTGCTTAGTATAGGCGATATTTTCGGGAGGGGAATTGTAGCAGGATTATGTCAGTTTTTCAGTTTGCAGTTTTTTTGTAAGAACATGTAGGTGTCCCCCACATCTTATTATGTGGTGGACATTTAACACGTGGCAGATTATGATAGGACCGAGACTAGTGTGTGTGTTAGTGCTAGGCTATTTAGACGTGTGCTTAGAAGAAGACAAACATCATTCACAGAAGGGAAAAGACAGAACAGGCAACCAGTTTTATTAATAGGGACAATCTGTCCATTTTGTTTACAATCAAATTGTATTCCTACCTCTTTATAATGGGAATAAACAAATCTGTCTAAAACTATTCTGTGTCTGTCTTATCTCTACCCACTCTAAATTCTGATCAAACTGCCTGGTCACTTGTTCTATCTGAGCCTTGTGTTATTCTGCTCCGGAGTCGGAAGTCTGTGGCGCTCAGATTTATCTTTGTCGCTCGTAATGGTCGACCCCGCGTATCAAGAGAGGGAAGGAGAGGGAGAGAGAGAGTAAATGGAAGAAAGCTAATTTTCTCTTTGTTAAAATACACATTTCAGGGGGGAGAGAGCGAGGGGGAGATGGAGGGAGGGAGAGGGAGAGAGGGGAGAGAAAGAGAGGAGAGAAAGGGGAGAAAGGTAGAGGAGAGAGAGGAGAGACGGGAGAGAGAGGGCACAAAGAGGGGAGATAGGAGAGACAGAAAGAGAGAAAGAGGGAGGGAGAAGGGGGGAAATGGAGGGAGGGATATAGGAACAAGGAGAGAGGGAGAGATAAAGAAAAAAAAAGAGGGAGGGAGAGGGATAGAGGAGAGGGAGAGTTAAAGAGAGGGAGGGAGAGAGGTAAAGATGGAGAGAAAGAGAGGGAGGGAGAGGGAGAGAGGGAGAGTTGAAGAGAGGAAGAGAGAAAGGAAGAGATGTAGAGAAGGAGAGAAGGAGAGGGAAAGAATGGGGGAGAGGGAGAGGGAGAGAGGGACAAGGAGAGGGAGAGAGGGAGAGGGGGGGAAGAGGGAGGGAGAGGAAGGGAGAGAGGGAGAGAGAGGGAGAAAAGGAGAGGGAGAGAGGGAGAGAGGGGTGAGAGAGGGAGAAGGGGAGAAGGGGAGAAGGGAAAAAAGGGAGAAGGGGAGAAGGGGAGAAGACGAGACGGAAAAAGAGAGAGGGAGAGCGGGGGATGGGAAGCGATGGAGAGAAAGTTCGCTAGGGCCGAAGCCCTCATATTGATGGTCGGCGTAGGCATTGTGAGTTCTCGGCCGTTAGATGAAAAGAAACATGAGACGGCTGCGATTCGTTGGCGATACAACGCCCGTCTTGATTAGCGCCAAAAGATTTATTTGAGTTGACGCGTGATGAAACAGTACACTGCACTACAATACAGCGTGTATCGCGATTAGGGTTAATGTTTTTTTCGCCGTTTAAAACTATAGTTCAAAAGTAGGCGTTTTTATCATAGTTTAAAAGTAGGTGACCGTACGCCCATACAATATGCCTATTGTATGCAAAACATACAATAAGGCCTTAAGACCCATATTGTATTGGGCGCAAAATGAAATAAAATAGTAACAGGGTTGAGTTGCACATGGATTGATAGAGAATTAAACGTCATGTCTAAATTTGAAAAAAAAGTCGGACAAAAAAATCTTTTTCTGTGAGTTTTGAGCAACTTTTTATTTAGACCGTCAGATTCGGACGATCTGACGGTCGTTGATGAAAGTAACGATCTAAGAAGATCACATGAAAAGCCCATAACACAACTTACGCTAAAGGCGGCCTACAAAAGGCCTACCAAAAAACGCCTACTTTTGAACTATGGTTTTTATGGTAGGCCTTTGGTAGGCGCACAAAGCTTGGCACAAAACTCGCGCAACGTAGGCACTGTATGTGTGTGTTGTGCATACCGTTGTACGAGCGTACGAATCTGGCGTATGCTCATAGTACAGCGCACGCCGCCGAACGAAATTTTTTAGCGAACTGATACGACGTAAGATGATATTGCGCGGGAAAAAATCAGGAAAAAAAAAACCCGCGGACGAATCTGACAATAGTCCTGTCGTAAGTTGTGTTATGGGTTTTTCATGTGATCTTCTTAGATCATTATTTTCATCAACGCCCGTCAGATCGTCCAAATCTGACGGTTTAAATAAAAAGTCGCTCAAAACTCACAGAAAAATATTTTTTTGTTCGTTTTTTTTTTTCAAATTTAGACATGACGTTTAATTCTCTATCGAACAATGTGGAACTCAACCCTGTTACTATTTTATTTCATTTTGCGGCCAATACAATATGGGTCTTAAGGTAGTATTGCATAGTTGTTCAAAACGTATTTTACGCACGTTTCGAACGCGCGTACAATACGTAGAAACTGGAGAGGTTGATTTGAAAAAAACGTTAATGATTTTTTTCCGTAAAAATCCGTACATTTTAAAAAAATTGAATTGTGCATGTACCGCAGTTTGTACGCTTTCCGTTAAATGAGCGGTGGAAAACATTATTTTAATAAATCATTATCACTCTCTACACATGTGTCGAAACATCTTCTTCAACTAGTTCAAGACGACTGAACCGGTGTGAACTTGATGACGTACTCAGGCGCAGGTTCATTTCCTTCGAAATGCATTTTTAATATAATAAAATTGCATGTCTTTCACAGACAGGCAGCCATGGCCTTCTTTCTCTACCTCTCCGAGAGCATGCAACTTCAAAAAAACAAAATTCAGGCCATATGCAGATTCCATTTTTCATCATTCAACATTGCACGACGTAACACATTGATAAAAAAAAACAAAAACAATCACATTAGAACAAAAAAAAATACATTTATGTCCTTTAACTATTTTTACTCTAAATCTTCTTCCCTTCTTGCCGTGGCGTCGGTAATGGCGTCTTCTGTTTTTTCACGTTCAGCTGTTTAAGTAATAATGGCGGCTTCTTTTCGAAATTTGAAGAAGACGCCAGAACAAAATTTGAACTCACGGCGCTCAAATAGTGTGACGTCGCAACGTCTCTTTTTGGAAATATTTGTAGACGTCACATTATTTTCCCGTACAATCCATGTACATTCTGTTCGATTTAGTGAACAAAAAGTACGGATACGTGCATCGAATTTTTTTTGTAAACTACCGTACAGTTTCCGTAAAAAATCTAACAGTTACAATATTTTGTTTATTATTTCCCGTAATATTTCAGTTTCAGTTTACAGTAGACGTTTTTTTGCGTATTTTTCAAAAGTCACGTACAATACGTAGAAACTGGAAAAATTGGAAAAAACCCGCGTATTGAACAACTAGGTAGTATTGTAAAATTTACGTCACCTACTTTTGAATATAGTTGATCACGGCTATTAGTGCGAACATACCGTACGTGACGAATTATACGTAACAAACGCATTGAACCATTTGATCAAATCGCAAAAAATCGTTAATGAATTTCCTTCCGTACTATTCCGTACATAAAAAAACAAAAATACTATTACATATGACGCAGTTTGCAAGTTTTTCCTGGTAAATGAGCGGTAAAACAATAAACTCTTTATATTTTTATCACACTTTTCGCTTGTATCGGAACTTCTTCACCAACTGGTAGTCCGATCGTTCACCATAGAGTACGCTACGTACTTGACGTACCCGGTTTCGAATGCCACGAAGGTAAAATTTTATGAAATTTTGTCTGTCCGAGCCTATGTGACAGACAAACACGACCGCCTTCAGTCTGCCTTCTTTCTCTATCTCGCAGACAGCGCACAGACATGGCCGCCTTCTGTCTGCCTTCTTTCTCTATCTCACAGACAGCCCATTACTCCAAAAAAATAAAATACACAACAATAACAAATGACATTTTTCACATTCAACAATTTGCACGACATAGAAATTTGCACGATTTCTGGGCATGATTGCTTTTGTCGAAAACTGGAGGCGAGGATAGTAAAAAGCTTGGGAGGGAGGAGGGTAGGATATGGGGAAGCGGCTTCCTCGCGGTTTCGTTTTCAATGTTCCATGGCGTCTTCTTTAAAAAAAAAATGAAGAAGACGCCCGTACAAATTTCAAACTGAACGCGCGAAATTATTGTGACGTACAACGTCTCTTTTCGAAAATGTCCGTACATTTTCGATTATATAACGTACAACTTCCGTGGTATTCCTGTTCAGTTCACTGAACAGAAAGTACCAATAAGTACGACGCATATTTCCCGTTTTATTCCGTACATATCCGTAAAAAAATGTACAGTTACAGTAATTTGTTTACAGGTTTCCGTAAATTTCCAGTTTCAGTTTACAGTACACGTTTTTTTACGATTTTTTCAAAAGTCACGAATTATACGTTTCAATCGGAAAAAAGAAAAAAATCGCGCGATTTGAACAACTATGCTTTTGAACTATGCTTAAAACATATTTTATCCGTACACACCTCTCCAATTTTCAATTTTTGACCGCCAATCGGAAGCTGACAATCTTACCTTTCAATCGCCACCGTCAGATATAAAATACGACATGTGTGTACGGAGAAAATATGTTTTAAGTGGCGAAAAAAACATTAACACTAATAGCGATACACGGTGGTGTTAATGTTTTTTTCGCCACTTAAAACATATTTTCTCCGTACATAATTGTCGGATTCTAGATCTGACGGTGGCGATTGGAAAGTAGGATTCTCAGCTTCCGATTGGCGGTCTCCATTTGAAAATCGGACAAATGTGTACAGTGAAAATATGTTTAAACTGGCAATAAAACAATCAACACTAATAGCGATACGCGGTGTACTGTACTATGATGTAGTTTAGTGCAGGAGACGCGGCAGATCTTTGATTTAACGTTAAATATTGTTTTTAACATGACTTAAATTTCCCGCCAGAAAAAGTCGCTACTAGCGAATTATAATTATTAACTCTAGCAATGATTGCAGTGTAGATGTCGCCTGTGACCCTAGCCTATGACGTGGCCTAACTGCGGAACTGCAGGACAACGTCCGTGAGAAAACGACAAAAGTTCCACATTTCAAAAACGTCCTACGTACAGTCAAAAGACAAAACTTCATGCGTTCAAAAGAGCACACCTGTAGTACAGTAATTGTACGGATTCAATTGAATTAGCATTTTTGTACCTTGAAAAGTACGATTATCTATTTTAGTATTAGTACGACCGGCAGTAAAGTACCAGATGACCAGAAACAACGATAAGCGACATATTATTTGCTGACGTCATGTTGAGATCCAAGTTTAAATAACAGAAATTTTCGGTTTTTCCGTTAAAATTTCCAAAATTGACGTCCTTCCTAGGCTAACGAATATCGTACGGAATGTGGATTTCCAGTGACAGTAGGCGTGTTTGTACAGTTTTGTCCCTCGTTTTCTGACAAAGATGACGACTGGTCAACGATAAGGGAGGCGACACCTGTCATTTTCCTCCAAGAAAAACCGGCCTCGAAATCTCCGACAACTATAGTAAACTGTATGGTACGGTATTTGAAACCGGTACCGGTTTCTTTTGTGAAACTGTACGATATTTTTGATATTATATATAACTGCCATTTCCTCCAACCAATAGGAATCGTTTGGACGTCTTGAAAAAGATGCCGATTCGAGGTTCCGCGAATCTGGGATATCCGTATAATGCCGTACAGAATGTCGTTGAAATTAACTGCCTTCATTTTGTCGTTTCTGGATGTCACACCTGTGTTTCGTACTCCTTACTCGCCGGCTATAAAAAGGAAAAAAAATCCCTCTCTTTTTCCCACTTGAATTTATTACTTCTTTACTGTCGTACCATCTTTTCATCTTAATCTTCCCTCTCTATCCTCCCTCTCCTACTGCTCATCCCCTCTGTCCTTCCTTCTCTGTCCTTCCCTCTCTGTCCTTCCTTCTCTGTCCTTCCCTCTCTGTCCTCCCCTCTCTTCTCCCGCTATATATCTCTTTTGAATCTTGAGATTCCTTTCGTTTTTCTCAATTTTCTCTCTCCTACTCTTCTCCTTCTCCCCTCACCTCCCTTCCTCGCCTCTCCTCTCCTCTCTCCTCTCCCCTCTCTCCCTCCCTCCCTCCCTCTCTTCTAAACCTCACCATTCCGTCTCTGTTCGCTCCTTCCTGTCATTTTTCTCTCCGTTCCGTCTCTTTGGTCTCTGTTCCGCTCCGTTCCGTTCCGTTCCGTACTGTTCCGTACTGTTCCGTACTGTTCCGTACTGTTCCGTACAATTCTATTTGTTCTAGCCATGGTGTGCGACGCGAATCTGACGTACCAGATCGTCTGCGGCGGCTTCTTTTTGATGACGACGGTGGTGGCGCTGTTTGGGACGATGGTGGGGAGCGGCGCGTGCGACGACTGCGCGCCATTGGTCACAGGGCCCATGCAGGCAGTCGGAGCGATGTGCGCGCCGAGGAAAGGAGTCATGGAGAGATAGGAAGAGAGAGAGATGTGTTTTTTTTTTGGGGTATCGAGTCGGAGGTGAGCTGCTCACCTTTTTTCCTTTTTTTTTTTTGTGGGGTTTTATTTTTTTTGTTTGTGGGTTTTTTTTTTTTTTTTTTTTTTTTTTGGGTTTTTTTTTTTTTTTTTTTTTTTTTTTTTTTTTTTTTTTTTGGGTTTTTGTGTGTTTTTTTTTGTTTTTTTTGTACTCGAGTCTTACACGTGTCACTTGGATCTGCAGGTTAATGACGTGGCATCTTTGGCTCGGTTTGTTTTCCGAAGCTTTGTACGAGAGTTTAATTTTTGGCGTTTTCTGGTAAAAAAAAATAACAGAAGACTTTTTGAGGCCATTTGTACCACTTTTTTAGGGTTTTAAGACGACAGAAGACTCAATAGAAACGTTAAATTTTCCCATTTGTGAAATTTTTATTTTTTTTCGACATTTGAACATATTTTTAATGTTTTTCAATGGCCAAGGGATTAAAAGGTGTTAAAATCCTAAATGCCCACAAAAAAAAGGTTTTGAAAGGTTTTTAAATGGTAGCTAATGAGTCTTAATCAACTATTTGTATATAGGGTGACAAAATGGGTTTAAATTTAGAAAAAACAAAAGAAGAAATTGGCAAAAATAATAGAAACAGTTAAATTGTTATCTACTCCAAATTATGGATAATTGGAGGTTTCTCTTTATTTTAAAACACGGATGAGAGAATAGAAATAGGAGAAAACAGTTCCATTTCTTTTTTTTTCAAAAGTCTCAAATCAAGTTAAAAAACCCTTAGGAAGAAAAAAAGAAAAAAAGAAAAAAGAAAGAAAAAAAACCTAAAAAAGGGTAAAAGAAATAAAAGAATAGTTTGGCTTCTATAGGGTGGAATAAATATCCTTGTGTAGAAAAAGTAAAAAAGTCAACATTGACTTTTAATTTAATTTATTTTTTACTTTACACTTTGGTTTTTTCGTTCTTATCATGGTGTCGAAAAACATCGATGTGATTATTCTCCTTTTCTTTTCCCTTTTTTTTTTCTTTTCTTTTTCACCACTTTTGCATCTTTTTCATGGCTTTTAGTTAATTACAGTACAAATATACGTACATATACATATACACATATATATACATATATATGTATATTTATGTATGTATATGGAGTCCCCGTCTCTTTTCAATCCACATTGCTAGGATCCAAATCCACTGGAGTGATCTGAATCCTCACCGGATTTGGAAGTAGAAACTCCCTTTCCATTCACCGACGCAGCTTTTGAGGAGACTTTACCAGCTAATCAATTCGGTCAAAAGAAAGAGAATGAGGGGGGGAAATAGGAAATTGTCATCGTCGAAGACCCTCTTCAAAAATAAATGGACATCCTTTGTCGATATGTGGAACAACAAAGTTTCAGGGGAAACGTGTGGGGAGATCTCCATTCTTCAGAGATCAGAATGCGGATCGAAGCATTGGTGATCCGGAAAGAAGTGTAAAGTATGAGGAGGAGAGGAAAGAGGAAAGACTGGATTTCAGAAGGGGAAATTCCCTATCGATGATGATTCCGATCTCGATGAGTGGAGTGAAGGGAAGAACAAGTCCAAACTATGCACGAAAAGATCGTCTTCATTAAAAGGACGAATTATTAATCATGGAAAAAATATATTAATGGTCAATTTATTCTCAAACTTCTTTGGAAAGTGGTAAACGGGAAGAGAAAATGTCGATCTCGGATCGGAAAGTTAGACATGTATGGCTACGAAAAAAAAATCTCTCCGCTATCGGCGGTTTCTTTCAATCATGCGATACTCGGTGCTAAATTTCTTCCTCACTCCAAAATATGCTCATGATTGTTCGATGGGGCTCCATAATCATTTCGAGAAAAGCCATCAAAATAAAGGTCAACACGTTTATACGGATTATATATCTTTCAAAGTTAAGCCAAGCAAGTCTATAGAATAAAGCCTCGAAAAGGTTTTATATCATTATCGAAGAACTCGCCAATAACGAAAAGTTCAATGAAGAGAACGATAAGGCATCGGTTTCGATTAATGCTTTACGCGAAAAAATGATACACTTAATGGAGATTCTTGTATCGAAGAATTATCCTACCATGGATTACATCATATCTATCGTCAAATCGTCCGAGGGAAATCGACCTAAATCGTCAAAGGGAAATCCGCTGGCTGGGACCTTCAATATAACGTCGATAGAAACTCTAAATGTAAATTATCTTCGGGGAAAAGGTGGGGTGAGAGGAGGAAAGGCGAGGGGAAAAGGGGGAAAAGGAGCAGGGTCAGCACCCTTTTCTCCAGCACCCATATCAAGATCTGGCTAATGTTGCTTGTTTTGAGTGCAACAAATATGGTCGTATGGTGACATCTTGTGTGGATAAAGAGCGGTAATGCCATTTTTGCGAGAATTGGGGCCAAATAAAAAAATGTTATTTGAAAACTGGAAATGGAGGCGCCAAAGGTAGAGGACAATGAGGCGGCCAAAATGTCGGTATTTGGCGGTACACTTCCCATCGTGATTAGAGCTAAGGGTTTATTAGAGTTGACGCCAGATGAAAATGTACACGGCACCGTGAATCGTTATTAGGGTTAATAATTTTTTCGCCATTTAAAGCATCTTTTCTCTGTGCACACTTGTCCGATTTTCAATCTTAGACCACCAATCGGTATCTAAAAATCTTACCTTTCAATCGCAACCGTCAGATCTAAAAACCGACTTGCTTGTACGGATAAAAGATGTTTAAAGAGACTAAAAAAATATTAACACTAATTGCGATTCACGGTGTACTGTTCAGTACACCGTGAATCGTAATTAGCGTCAATAACGCTAATTCAGTGTCCCCAAATTTTGGCCGTCGAACCAAAAATATAATAAATAACTTTAAATGTTTTTTTACATAATTTAAAGTACCCTTTAATTATTGCTAACAACTCTAATATAGTGTCGTTTTAAATAGTGTCGCGTACGGTTGGTGTTTGACCGTGCAAAATTGTACTTTATTAAGTAAAAAAGTACAAAGAACGATTTAATGTAATCGCGCGCGCATGCGAAAGTGCACTAAAAAAAACCACTTAACTGCGTTTTCATGTAACTGCGTTTCCACAACCACCTAATGACAACGTCATAATGACGCGAAAATGTACGTATGGTTTTATTCTTTCCGTGTACCTAATTTAGTGTAAAGATATTCAGCGCGGATAATTATTACAGAAAGAAGTTCAAAATAGGGTTAGAGTGAAGTTCCATTCGTCGAAAAGTGAGGTTGTTTACAAAAATTTGGACCTCTTCGTACTATGACGTACCTCTTATTTTGTTTTTATGCGGAATACAACATTACAGAGAATCTTGCCAATATTCTCAAAAAGTGTGGGAGTTAACAATGACCGTTGGATATTTTTTAGCGAAGCATTCGCTTCGAAAGTTTTTGTAATTGGTGATGTACCTCGCGAGGTAAATCACCAATTACAGAAAAATTTGAACCGCGACATGTTGGATAATGAGCATACGTGTCAATATGGCAACCAACAGAAATCTACAAATTTCGCACACGATATACGCATTCAAAATCCAACATAAAATACAAACTATAGTTCAAAAGTAGGCCCATACAATATGCCTATTGTATGCAAAACATACAATATGACCTTAAGACCCATATTGTATTCGGACCTATTCGGACCAATTAAAACATTCGGACTAAAAAAATTTGTTTACAGCTTCAGATTCGGACAATCGGACGGTCTCTGATCAAAGTAGAGATCTAAGAAAATCACATGAAAAGCCCATAACACAACTTACGATAAAGGCGCCGACCAAAGGCCACCATAAAAACGCCTACTTTTGAACTATGATACAAACGAAATCTCGTAACGCACTTTTTCACGCTATTTTTGTTGGCCCCCATTCGTCACACTATTTCGGGTAACGATCATTCGTCACGCGTAAAAACAGGAACCCTAAAAAAAATGAGGTGGTATCTGACAATGCGTCGACAAAGAGTACAAAAGTTGTGTTGCACGATGACCTGGTACTCACGTACATGGTACGCAAATGAAGATTTTTGGTGGGTATGAAAATCATTGACGATTTTCAACATCAAATCTATAGTTATGTGGCACCACTCTTTTGCTAACACGTGCATTACAGACTCTGCGCAATGGAACTTCGTTCAAATTGTAGCATTCTGTAATGTTGGCCGTACAATTACAGAATGTCCTAATGGAACTTCACCATTAGGGTGGCGTTCCATCAGACGAAAAGTGAGGTTGTTTACAGAAATCCGGACCTCTCCGTACTACGCCGTACTTCTTATTTTGTTTTTATAGACGAACAACATTAGAGAGAATCTTGCCAATATTCTCCAAAGGTATGGGAGGTAACAATGACCGTTGGATGTTTTTTCGCGAAGCATTCGCTTCGAAAGTTTCTGTAAATGGTGATGTACCTCCTCGAGGTACATCACCATTTACAGAAAAAATTGAGCCGCGACACGTTGGATAATGAATGTACGTGTCACGACGGCAAACGGCAAAGAAGTGATCTCGTAACGAGCTTTCGTCGCGCTATTTTTGTTACCGGCCATTCGTCACACTATTTGTGGAAGCGGTCATTCGTCACGCGAAAAAGCAGAAACCCTAAAAATAATGAGCTGGCATCTGACAAGCGTTTGCAAAGAGTACAAAATGTGTGTGGTACGATGCCCTGGTCCGCACGTACATGGTATGCAAATGACGATTTCGAGTTGAAGTTGGTCGGTGTAAAATATATTTGACGATTTTCAATATACGATCTTATCTTACGTGGTACCAGTCATTTCTGAGCACGTGGATTACAGGCTCTGCGCGAGAGAACAGCGTTCAAAGTGTAGCATTCTGTAATGTTGTTCGTACGATTACAGAATTTCCTGATGGAACGCCACCCTTATTGATAAATTGGAGTAAATGATTTTTTTGAGAAAACGAAAAAACCTTAACTAGAGTTTATAACACAAATTATTTTTTTACACTAATTATTTCTTAACGTTATTTACGATTCACGGTGTACTGAACGTACAGCCTAGTATCAGTACTGCACTGTTGTCTAGGAAACGCGGTGGATCTTTGTCAACACTTTAAATAGAGTTGTTAACATGGCTTAAATTTCCCGCCAGAAAAAGTCGCTACTAACGAATTATTATTATTAACTCTAGTAATGATTGCAGTGTAGTTGTCGCCTGTGACCCTAGCCTGTGACGTGGCCGAACCGCAAAAAACGACATATAATAGTTAAGAACAATAAGCGACATATCATTGGATGACGTCATGCTGACACCCATGTCAAAAAAACAGAAATCTTCGGTTTTTCCGTTAAAATTTCCAAAATAGACGTCCTTCCTAGGCTAACGAATATCGTACGGAATGTGGATTTCCAGTGACAGTACGCGTGTCCGTACAGTTCTGTCCCTCGTTTTCTGACAAAGAAGACGACTGGTCAACGATAAGGGAGGCGACACCTGTCATTTTCCTCCAAGAAAAACCGGCCTCGAAATCTCCGACAGCTATAGTACGGTACTGTACGGTATTTCTGATTATATTTCTAACTGCCATTTCCTCCAACCAATAAGAATCTTTTTCGGCGTCTGAAAAAGATGCCGAATCTAAGGTTCGGCGAATCTCGGACATCCGTTCAGTTTAGTACGGAATAACGCTTAAGCAAACCGCTTGTTTTTTTGTCGTTTTCTGACTTCAAACACCAATGTTTCGTACTAAATATTCGCCGTCTATAAAATGAAAAAAATCTCTTTTATTTTCTTCATCCGACTTTATTTCTACTCTCCTTCCCTCTCTCTCCTTCCCTCTATCTCCCTTCCCTCTCTCTCCTTTCCCTCTCTCCTTCCCTCTCTCTCCTTCCCTCTATTCTCCCTCTCTATCACTCTTTTCAATCTTAAGATACCGTTTTTACCGTTTTTTTGTTCAATTTTCTCTTTCCTACTCTCCTCCTTCTCCCCTCACCTCCCTCCCTCCCTCTTCTCCTCTCCTCTCCTCTCCTCTTCTCTCTCCTTCCCTCCCTCCCTCCCTCCCTCCCTCCCTCCCTCCCTCCCTCCCTCCCTCCCTCCCTCCCTCCCTCCCTCCCTCCCTCCCTCCCTCTCTTTTAAACTTTCCCACACCGTCTCTTTTCTCTCCATTCCCTCTCTTTCGTCTCCGTTTTGTCTCGTTCCCTTCCCTCCCCTCCCCTTCCCTTCCCTTCCCTTCCCTTCCCTTCCCTTCCCTTCCCTCCCCTCCCATTCCGTACAATTCCGTACAATTCCGTACAATTCTATTTGTTCTAGCCATGGTGTGCGACGCGAATCTGACGTACCAGATCGTCTGCGGCGGCTTCTTTTTGATGACGACGGTGGTGGCGCTGTTTGGGACGATGGTGGGGAGCGGCGCGTGCGACGACTGCGCGCCATTGGTCACAGGGCCCATGCAGGCAGTCGGAGCGATGTGCGCGCCGAGGAAAGGAGTCATGGAGAGATAGGAAGAGAGAGAGATGTGTTTTTTTTTTGGGGTATCGAGTCGGAGGTGAGCTGCTCACCTTTTTTCCTTTTTTTTTTTTGTGGGGTTTTATTTTTTTTTGTTTGTGGGTTTTTTTTGTTTTGTTTTTTTTTTTTGTTTGTGGGTTTTTTTTTTTTTTTTTTTTTTGTGGGTTTTTTTTTTTGTTTTTTTTTTTTGCGTTTTTTTTTTTTTTGTGGGTTTTGGCAGTTTTTTTTTTATCGGTTTTTTGTGGTTTATTTTTGTGGGTTTTTTTTTCTGTTTTGCTTTTTTGTTTTTTTTGTACTCGAGTCTTACACGTGTCACTTGGATCTGCAGGTTAATGACGTGGCATCTTTGGCTCGGTTTTTTTTTCCGAAGCTCTGGATTGGAGTTAATTTTTTGCCGTTTTCTGGTTAAAAAATAAATAAACAGAAGACTTTTTGAGGCCATTTGTACCACTTTTTTTTAGGGTTTTTAAGACGACAGAAGATTCAATAGAAACGTTAAATTTTCCCATTTGCAAAATTTGCGAAGTTTTTTCGTCGGTTAAACGTTTTTAAAAAATTTCAACGGCCAAGGGTTTAAACGGTTTTCACGGTTTTTAAAACCCTAAATGTCCACAAAAAAAAAAGGGTTTTGAAAGGTTTTTAAATGGTGGCTAAATGAGGTTTAATCAATTATTTGTGTATAGGGTGACAAAATGGGTTTAAATTTAGAAAAAACAAAAGAAGAAAATTGGCAAAAATAATAGAAACAGTAAATTTATTATCTACGCTAAATTGTAGATAGTTGGAGGTTATTATTTTTTTTTTTTTTTGAAACCCAAAATGAGAGAATAGAAAGTGGGAAAAACAGGTTGATTTCTTCCTTTTTAAAAGTCTTAGAATTGTTTTTAAGCTAAAAAACCCAAAAGGAAGATAAAATGAAAAGAAAAGAGAAAAAAAAAAAACCCTAAAAGAGGGGTAGAAGAAATAAAAAAAAATAGTTTGAATTCCATAGGGTGGAAAAACTATCCTTGTTTAGAAAAATTACAAAAGTCAACATTGACTTTTAATTTAATTTATTTTTTACTTTACACTTCGGTTTTTTTGTTTCTTATCATGATGTCAAAATCATCGGACCTGATTGTTCTCCTTTACTTTTCCCCTTTATTTTATTTTTTATTTTTTTCACCACTTTTGCATCTTTTTCATGGCTTTTAGGTAATTACAGGACAGATTATGTATATATATTTATGAATATTTATGTATGTATATGGATATGTATATATTTAAAAATTATTTTCCCATCTCCCTCTCCTCTTCTCTCCCCCTCCCCCTTTCCCTCTCCCTCTTACTCTCCCTCTCCCTCTCCATCCTCTCCATTTCGCTTTCCCCCTCCCCCCTCCCTCTCTTTTCTCTCCCCCCCTCCACCCCCCTCTGCCCCTCTGCCCCTCATCTTTCTCCCTCTCTCTTTCTCTGCCTCTCTCTCTTTCTCTCCCTCTCCCTCTCCCCTTCCCTCTCCCTCACTCTCTCCTTCTCTCTCTCCATCCCTTCCCTCACCCTCTCCCTATCCCTCTCGCTCGCCCTCTCTTTCCCTCTCCTTCTCCCACTCCCTCTCCCACTCCCTCTCCCTTTCTCTCTCCCTCACCCTCTTTTTCACAAAATATCATGAATTGTCTCTGAGTTCGATTAATTGTTATTTACGCCCCAAAACTTGCTTTAAATTGAAAAATTGTAAAGAACTTTTGACCCCAAAAAACCAAAAAAACTTTTAAATAAACTCTGAAACTTCGCCCAAAAAAAATCTAACAAAACCTAACAAATGTTGAAAATAACCCAAAAAACGTTTAAACCCCTGGATACCTTAAAATAAAAACAACAACCTCTTAAAGCACAGTGACCCTAAAAGCCGCAAAACAAATTTGAGGAAAAATGTAAAATTTGTGGCTATCATATTTAACGAAAATGGGTATAGGGGAAATTCGATGAAATTCTACAAATATGATATTGAAACCCTTTCATTTTGAAATAATTAAAGTAGTAATTACCTTAAATTACTTCAATTATTTTAACTATATTTGAGTGAAAAGTTTTTGAGGAATCTTCATGTTATTTGTATTTTACCATCGATAAATAATAATATTAATAATAATAATAATAAAATATTAGGTTAAGGATAAAATTCCATCAGTCGTTTGTGTATTCGTACGGGCAACTCTACGGGCAGGGTTGATTGAGTCAATATTCCATCTCGAAGAGTTCGAGTCTGTAAACCACGTGTCCTAAATTGACTAGCACCTCTTAAGCTACGGTCCTATAACAGCAATAGAGGATCGAACTTGTTTATAAAGGGGTATTTAGGTATTATGATTATAGAGTACTAAATTTGGTAGGCGTCTGCGAAAGAATCACCCTATTTGGAGTTATATTTTAAAAGTTATAGCGATGGGTGTATTTAGGTGACAGCGTGGGGTCTAAATAACAAGTGGGTATCATTGAAACGGGTTAAGGGTCAAATTAGTACCGAAATTACGCGTGTACGTTTCATAAAGTTCTAACGAAACGTTTAGTATGCACGGTGGTTGGTTTCGTACAAATTTTAGTACGAAACGTCACTTTTATTAAAGGGAATTTCGTAGGAAGTTTCGCGTGCGAAATTAGTTACGCACGATCGTGCGAAGTCGCGTTTCGTTTGGCGCGCACTTTTGCACGTAAATGTTATGTAGTGAAACATAACGTTTGATTGGTTAGTAAAGTGCTAAGTAGTTAGTAAGAGATTTCGCACGTTTTTGCATTGGTCAGTCTGAGTCTTTGTTGATCAATGATTGGCCCAGGTAAAAGCCTGTTAAAACGGAGAGTTGACTCTGGCCTGGCGAGTCCAAGGCGATGATGGATAAATAGTCAAGTGTAAGAGGCGAGTAGACATCTTTTCCTTTGGGGAAAAGTTTGTGGAAATTTCGGCTGATCTTGGTCTTGAGCGATTAATACCAAATTGGAGAAAAGGCATTTTGCATTAAAATCTATTACTTAACTAAATAGTGTTTTAGTAGTTAAGAGATAGAATTATTAAGAGTGGAGAGTAGTGGAAAACACTTTAATAAGAAGGGTTGAGCCACGAGGGCAAGAGACCAAGCTAATGTTATGTGGACAGAAGCTTCTTCTAATTTAAAGTTTATCCTTATGTGAGTGTGGTCCAATGTGGATGTGTATTTTCCAATGTGTGGAATGTGTGGTTGGGATTATGAGTAGTAATAGGATTTTCTGAGAGGTAGGAGATCCTGTTACATATGGTATCAAAGGTTAGTTAAAAGCCAAAGAGAAGCTTGCTCACCCGAAAATCGACTGCCGTGACCGGTGAGGGTGCTTTGACCCGGGTTGGTGGAACCACAATGTGAGTGGTAGGGGATTGGAGGGAAACTAAATGACCACACTGCCAACGGCCGCTGGTTAGATGTGGGGCGTGCTTAGGTCCTCAGGACTAAGGCGGGGTAGGCAGTGTAGCCACCGCTGAAGCTCACTCCAATTACCTAGAGGCCAAACAAACTTGCCTTCTCTTAGCAATGATTCATGTGTAGAGGGAGGGCTTGAAGCCATGAAGGGTGAGGATGTGAGGATTAGAGAGTAAAAGATCCTGATGTAGTGGGAAGTGGGAAGTTTGCTAATGGAGGAGAAGGAAAGTGGAGTACTTTACTTCTTCAAGAGCAAAGGAGTCCAGAAATGACTCAAAACTTTTAAAACCCTAAATTGTTACTTTTGATTGATTTCAATTTTGTTGTTGCAAAATTTATGGTTAAATCTTACCTTTGAGAGCTTTCAATTTTGCTTTTGCAAAATTTGTGGGGAAATTCTTACCTTCTGTTTCAATGTTGGGAAATTGAAAATTTGAATTTGTACTAACTTACTGTCAATGTCTTTTTAATTTCTCAGATCTTGATCTTTTCAAAGGATTTGTTAAGGAGAAAAAGTCTTGGATTGGAGCAACTTGAGGACTTAAAATCTACATCAAATATCATTGGGAAATTATACTCTATCTTTCTTTTGCTTGATTTGATTGTGTGATAATGGCAAATTCTGCATGGAAACGCGAAATGGAGAATGCGTTGAATGTGTTGAAGAAGCGGACTGTGAAATTGGACAAAAGATTTAATAATCATGCTGCCGCTATGGATAAAACCATTTCCAAATTGAAAAGTAAATTGAAAGTTGTAAAAGAAAATGGAAATATTTCAAATGAGAAATTAGATGAACTTATTAACTTAATTCAGACGTAGAATGATATGAATGACCAAAAGGGTGAGAGTAGTAAAAGGAATGCCAGTTTTAGGGAGGATGATCATGATAGACTGTTGAAATTTATGTATTTTCTAGATCTGTATTGGAAAAATAAATAGAGTAAGTCGGCAAAGGCAACTTGCTTCTCGCTCAACTCTCTCCGGTCCCCATACTTGTTGCAGTCACTGAAGACCAGAGAGAGAGCTAGAGCCATGGCTGTCTAAAAAGGATAGGCTAATTCGTAGTTTGTACCAAAATGGTTGTGTTGGTTCCAAGATTTGATCTTAGTACCTACATCCTACTACAGACTTTAGCTTTAGCCTATAGCTTAGAGTAAACGATGGCATATATAGGGTACAATAGGTATTTATAAACGGACAAGAAGAGAGTTCTAAAAAACAAACAAATAATCAAAAACTGCTCTAAACAAGATTTGAACCATGGTCTGTGATTATATTTGTAGGGGTAAGCCTTAACCAATAAGGCGTTATCGAAAAGATACAAGTGACGGGTTTCATAAATACATAAACATTAAAGCAACAGCTAATTAACAGCAGACTAACCAAAAGGAGCAATTCCTGCATGTACGCGAATCTGAACCGTGTAAAATATGTTTTGATCGGACGGCCGACATTATAGCCGCCACGCGAAGTGAGCTTTTGGCGGCATACGGAGATAGCGTCACGCGGTGCCACGTGGCGCCACATTGTATGATACCGGAGAAGATGGGAGGAGGAACCATGGCTTCCGATTTGACATGTGTCACTTTGTAGACCTTGTCGTACAATGGTCGTACAATAAGTACATCGCCCATTGTACCTTTTTGTACTATATAGTGTTCTTATTGGACTAGGGTTTAGTAGTAGGTAGTCGTGAGTAGGCAGAACGAGACTTAGTAATATTTAGGTACCTCTCTCTCTAAGAGAGCTCGTGACTATAAAGGTCATCTTTGACCAGCCATAACTTAATGCTCGGGTGAGCAAATTCAGTGATTTTTTTTTGCTGCGGACTCAAGGGAGTCCAATCTACACAGGGGTGTAGTCGGTCAGAATTTTTGCGTGCCAGAGTGGCACTTATTCAGTGGGAAAGTCAAATTTGGGAATATTGTCCAAAACACATATTCAAGCTTTGCATTCTGTGGTGGAACTGAGCACACAAAAGGTCTTCTCTTCACAGGGGTGAAGGTGTATTGGGGTTCTAATTGTCAAGGGATCATTCATTTGGGTTTATATCAACTTGGAGTAGGCACTATCTAGATTAGCTTCTTTTGGATCTGCGAATATTGTGGGCAATGGAGCCCATAGAATTTCAGGTTATGGGCCCACCATCTAGGGTGCCTATGTTCGATGGAAAATACTTCACTTATTGGGAGTTTATTATGGAGGGATTGCTTTTCGAGAAGCACTTATGGGGAATTGTTTCGGGACAAGTGAGATGTCCGCCACCTGGCTTTGGAGGAGGTTACTATGGAGAATCATCTGAGGCTGCCCAGAATATCAACCGTAGTTTAGATGAATCAAAAGGTGAAGGGAAAAACCTTTTCGTGGATGGGGAAAAAGGGGAGAAGGATAAAGGGACACTTATGGTGAGGGGAACTATGCTCTCCGCCACATCTTCACTTAGAGGGGTTATAAGTAAAACTAAAGTAAATGATAGTAAAATTTGGGAGTGTAAAAACACTATAGCAAAACATCTTATACTTAGATATGTGTCTAAGTCCATAGCTATCACTCTTTTAAGTCTTACCATGTCTTCGTAAATATGGGAAACACTAAGGCAGATTTATAAGAGTGAGACTATTCAGAGGCAGCAGTTAGTAAAACAGGAAATAGAGGCCTATGTTTATAAAGGCGGTAACATGATAGAGTTTTGCAATGATATTGCTGCGTTATATGTTGAGCTTGCTAGTGCGGGGTATGTAGAATCTGAGGAGAGAAAGATCAATACACTACTCATGAAACTCCCAGATGAGTACGAAAACATCATTAATCGTATGCAGGCAATGGATGGCTCCTCATGGACTTGGAGCTTTACCATGGGGATAATTCTTGTGAGGGAAAACACTTTGGAGCTTTGTAGGGGAAGTGAGAGGGTAACTGCCTTTACAGCTGGTGGTGATTGGCGGAAGCGTGATAAGAGGAACGGTGGTGATTGGCGGAAGCGTGATGAGAGGAACAGCGGTGACGAGCGGAAGCGTGATGAGAGGAAGAAAGACAAAGGTAAACCTTATCGAAACTTTGGTGGAAAGAGAGGGAGAGGAAAAGAAAGGGGAGCTTTGAAAAAGGGTGTTTGCTTCTTTTGTAGAGAACCGGGTCACTATATAGAGGAGTGTCCTTGCTTAGAAGAACTTAGAAGTTGGAATGTGAAAGAGGAGGAAGAAGGGGAAGAGGAGAAAGAGGATGAAGAAATATTGGAGCTTCTTCACATTGGTAGAATGGAGAAGAGAGAGAAGTACACAGAAATTATACGAAAGCAACGATGTGCTTTTGGAGGTATAAGGGATAAAGGGCAGGGAGGTACTTGAGGGAGTTAGAAATGATGAGGATGTCAAGGAGTGTAGAAAGTATGACTCAGAAATGAGAAAGTCAGATCTAGGATACATAAATGAAAAAGGGAAAAATAAAAATAATGAGGATAATTTTATAAATATTTTGGAAACAGAAAACAGGTTGGAAAGGGAGACTTCAACGGATTTGGAGGAAAGGGGAGAAGTAAAACTAGAGGGGGTTTTAAACGATAGGGGAGAAAAGAAATATTTAATGAAAAGTTTAGGGGAGGAGAAATACTCTTTGGGAATCATTATAAAAAGTGATAGTGGAAAGAATTCCATGGGAGAGAGTGAGGAAAGTTCAGAAAATGGGGTGAGTATCATGGATAAAAATATGAGCTCGGAAGATGTAGATTTTATGAGGAACTTAGTGGGGACTCTTGATATAACGATAAATATGGGGGGTAATGGTTTTGACATCACTAATGGGAGTGATGGCATTTATGGTGGTGTGTCTGTAAAAGGGTTAGCATCTGGGTGTGTGTCGCAGATTGGGGATGGGGCTGGTTTTTTGAATTGCAAGAGGGAAATCCAATTCTGTGTGGATGGAAAAGAGATGAGTGGGATAAAATCTTTGCTTGGATTTATGGAAAATAGTATGCTTAATAAAATATGTGATCAGCAAGATGGAATGTTTATTTCAGCTCATCCAATGGACCTTTTAAAATACGAGAGTATTCACTTAAAGTTTTATGAGGAGAAAAGAAAGAGGAAAAAGAAAAGAAGGAAAAAAAAAAAAAATTATATATATATATATTTAGTGGGAGTTGAAAAGAAAGTAGACTAGAAAATAAGGGGAGTGTTGAAATTTATGTATTTTCTAGGTCTGTATTGGAAAAATAAATAGAGTAAGTCAGCAAAGGCAACCTGCTTCTCGCTCAACTCTCTCCGGTCCCCATACTTGTTGCAGTCACTGAAGACCAGAGAGAGAGCTAGAGCCATGGCTGTCTAAATAGGATAGGCTAATTCGTAGTTTGTACCAAAATGGTTGTGTTGATTAGATTTGATCCTAGTACCTACATCCTACTATAGACGTTAGCTTTAGCCTATAGCTTAGAGTAAACGATGGCATATGTAGGGTACAATAGGTATTTATAAACGGACAAGAAGAGAGTTTTAAAAAACTAACAAATAACCAAAAACTGCTCTAAACCAGATTTGAACCATGGTCTGTGATTATATTTGTAGGGGTAAGCCTTAACCAATAAGGCGTTATCGAAACGATACAAGTGACGGGTTTCATAAATACATAAACATTAAAGCAACAGCTAATTAACAGCAGACTAACCAAAAGGAGCAATTCCTGCATGTACGCGAATCTGAACCGTGTAAAATATGTTTTGATCGGACGGCCGACATTATAGCCGCCACGCGAAGTGAGCTTTTGGCGGCATACGGAGATAGCGTCACGCGGTGCCACGTGGCGCCACAATATATGATACCGGAGAAGATGGGAGGAGGAACCATGGCTTCCGATTTGACATGTGTCACTTTGTAGACCTTGTCGTACAATGGTCGTACAATAAGTACATCGCCCATTGTACCTTTTTGTACTATATAGTGTTCTTATTGGACTAGGGTTTAGTAGTAGTTAGTCGTGAGTAGGCAGAACGAGACTTAGTAATATTTAGGTACCTCTCTCTCTACGAGAGCTTGTAACTATAAAGGTCATCTTTGACCAGCCATAACTTAATGCTCGGGTGAGCAAATTCAGTGATTTTTTTTTGCTGCGGACTCGAGGGAGTCCAATCTACACAGGGGTGTAGTCGGTCAGAGTCTTTGCGTGCGAGAGTGGCACTTATTCAGTGGGAAAGTCAAATTTGGGAATATTGTCCAAAACACATATTCAAGCTTTGCATTCTGTGGTGGAACTGAGCACACAAAAGGTCTTCTCTTCACAGGGGTGAAGGTGTATTGGGGTTCTAATTGTCAAGGGATCATTCATTTGGGTTTATATCAACTTGGAGTCGGCACTATCTAGATTAGCTTCTTTTGGATCTGCGAATTCTGTGGGCAATGGAGCCCATAGAATTTCATAGACCTAAGAAGATAATGGATCTGAAATTGTCTATTAGTGAGGCACCATCGTTTGATGGTAAGAGGATCGATGAGTTGGATGCTTCGATTTTTCATATGGAATGTTATTTGGAGTCTAGAAATTGCGATCGTGATGATTACACTTCTATTAATGTTAACTATGTGAAAGGCGATGCTCAGATTTGGTATTATATTCGCAGAAGGTCTAAATTGATTCCTGATAATGCAGATTGGGAAACTTTTAAAACCGCGATCAAATCGCGTTTCTTGTCTGTCACTTTTAAATCCAGAATGGAAGAAAAGTGGTTGAATTGTAAACATACTGGATCTATGAAGGATTATATTGTGGAATTAGACTCATCTAGCATTCATGTCATAGGTTTAACTGATGAAATGGCTAAATTGCATTTCTTGAACTATTTGAATCCTATATTGAAATCAAAACTAAAACATCAAAAATTTAATAATTTGAAGGAATTACAAGATAAGTCATTGGAATTAGAGGATTAGTTGGGGTATAATCGGGAAACTCGATCACTCAGGGGTAATTTGAATGAAGTATCAAAGTGGGATGAAGAGGAATTTGTTGAACAAGGTCTGAATGCTGGTCTAGTGAATAGGCAAAATATCTTCAGGGGAAATCAAAGGGATGGACATAGTGTATCAAAGGGGTGGACATAGTGTTAATGCAGGAAATAAATTTAACAATAGAGGGGGGTACATTAAAAGTCCTAAACCAAGCATTAATGCCAAGAAGCCTAACCTTACCATCCCCACATGCACTATTTGTCAGAAAAAGGGTCATAAAGCATTTGAGTGTGCACAACTGAAAAATATTAACTGTTATAACTGTGGAGAGGAGGGACATTTTAGTAGAGAGTGCATAAAACCCAAAAAGAAAGTCATTTGTTTCAAATGCGGAGGTCTAGATCATTACGCTAAAGACTGCACAGATAAAGGTTCTCTCAAATTAGTCGATGTAAATGAAGGTCTCCAAGAGGATATTGTATTATACCTAGTGAGCAGGAACCCCAGGAGGTGGGAAACGCAAAGGATTAACTGAAAGTCCTCAATTGAGTCATCCGAATCCTGAAGTTAAAGAGTTAACTTTGGAGGGCAAATTAATGTATGGAAAAGTTAGGATAGCTGAATTTATTATGATTCTCACTACACTGCATGGTTTAAAAAATCTTTCTGATGAAATTCTCAACAAAAGACCTATGTTAGGACAGTTAAGTAATGATGACACTAGACATAGTTTGATTAGATTCGAGTCATTAGTGGAAGGAAAACCGTTAAGAGTAATGGTTGATTCAGGTGCCACACATAATTTTATTTCATATAAGTTTGTAGAGGAAAATAAAATTCCTACTGTCATAAAGGAAAAGCCTTTACATGTTCAAGTGGCAAATGGTAATAAGTCCACATTAGACATACAAACTGACACGATAGAAGTTGATATCCAGGGCCATAAAATGAAAGTTTTGTGTGAAATAATGAATTTGGGTAGTGAAGAACTAATTTTGGGAAAGCCTTGGTTAACTAAACACAATCCTCAAATTAATTGGGAAATTAACACCTTGAAAGTGAGGTCTAAAAACGGTTGGAAGGATTTGCAAGCATTATCTCCTAAGAAATTGCATAGGAATCATATAAATAACATAACCAGATTGGGAGTGCAATTTAAAAAGCACTTAAAAGATAAAAAAAATCATGCTTTCTTGTTATTAGTAATTAAGGCAGTTACTGATGAAAAGGGGGGAGAAAACACTAACATTGGTGTCATCACTAAATCATACACCACTAAAACTTTCGAAAAACTAAAATCTGATTTTGTAACTGACATTAATACATCTGATGTTGTTGTTAAGGATTTGATTTTTGAATTTCAAGATGTTTTCCCAAGTGATTTACCCTTGGGAAGGCCACCTTCCCGAGATGTAGAACATGTTATTAACCTTGAACCTAGATGTAATCCTCCTGTCACAAAAATTTATAAACACAGTTTCTTTGAGCAGGAGGAGTTAAAGAAACAGATCAAAGAAGTTAAAGAAACAGATCAAAGAACTCCTAGAGAAAAGACATATTCAGCCCAGCAAATCACTGTACGGAGCACCCGTTCTCTTCGTCAAAAAGAAGGACGGAATGTTGAGAATGTATTCGATTATCGTAGTCTGAATAAGATTACGGTGAAGGATAAGTATACGTTACCTTTAATTTCGGATTTGATAGATCGTTTAAAGGGTGCTCAAGTATTTTCGTTGATTGACCAGCGTAGTGGCTTTAATCAGGTGCCAATTAGAATTGAAGATGTTGATAAAACTGCTTTCAAGACTAGGGTGGGTCATTACGAATGGATAGTGATACCATTCGGCTTAACGAATGCACCGCCTACTTACCAAAGATTAATGAACCAAACCTTTTCAGATTACATAGATGAGTTTGTCCAAGTGTTTATAGATGATATTTTACTTCACAGTGAATCTAAAGAACAACATATAATTCATTTGAAAAGAGTGTTGGAAAGGTTAAGAGAAAGAAAATTATATGGAAAATTGTCAAAATCTGGTTTTCTTAAAAGTGAACAATTAATTTTGGGACATATAGTTAGTGGAGAACGTGTTAAAACTGATCCTTCCAAAATTTTAGCAATCCAAAATTGGAAACAACCTACTAATGTCACAGAAGTTAGATCATTTTTGGGATTGGCCACTTATTACAGGAAATTTATCACAAATTTCAGTATGATCGCCGCACCTTTGACGGATTTACTTCGGGAGAAGGAGACGTTTGTGTGGGGAGCTGATCGAAGGGAGCATTCGAGGAATTAAAAGGGAAGTTGACCTCTGCCCCTACACTGGTGTATCCTGACCTTCCTAAGGAATTTGAAGTTCTGATCACTACAGATGCATCTGATAAAGGTCTAGGTGCAGGCATAAGTCAAAAAGGCGGCAAACACTTTCATCCTATTGTTTTTGAGTCCAAAAAATTCAATGATGCTGAAAAGAACTATACAGCACAAGAAAAGGAATTACTTGCAATTGTACATGCATTGGTGAAATGGCGTTGTTATTTGCATAATAAAGAATTTACAGTTCAGTGTGATAATAAAGCACCCTCTTATTTACGAAATTAAGTGATGCGCAGATTATGACTGGCAGACAGGTTAGGTGGATGCAAAAATTAGCATATTTCAAATTTAATGTCAAACATATTCTTGGGAAGACAAATGTAGTCGCAGATCCTTTAAGTAGATTTTTTGAAATAAGTGTTATGGTTCAAGATGAATTGTTTTTACATACAATTAGAAATGGTTATGATAAAGATCCTTATTTTGTTGTGATTTACATGAATATTTCGGGAGGGAATTCTGACCCATTGAATGAGAGGCATGTCAAAAACTTTAGACTAGAGGATGGTTTACTGTATTTGCAAATTGGGGATAGATTATGCATTCCTCAAGTGGGAGACTTAAGAAAACAAATTTTACGGGAAGCTCATGAGCATTTAGGACATCTAGGTCGAGATAAAACTCTTAGTCAATTGCAAAGTAGATTGTTTTGGCCTGGGATGGCAAAAGAGGTGTCAAAACACGTGGAAAGTTGTGTCCCTTGCCTAGAGAGTAAACCCAAAACCCAAAAACCTAAAGGTCTCATACAACCTTTGGATATCCCCGAAACACCGTGGGAAACTGTCATTATGGATTTTATTGTCAGGTTGTGCGCTTTATCTAAAAGGAAAGACAGTATCATAGTCGTAGTCGATAGGTTCAGTAAAATGGCAATCTTTATTTCTTGCAAAACCAATAATTCAGTTATAGATATTGCAAAGTTATATTTTGACAACGTAGTCAGACATCATGGAGTCCCTCTATCTAGTCAGTGATAGAAATTCTAAATTTACGTGTGCTTTTTGGAAAGAATTACAGCAAAATTTAGGCTCTGGATTGAAAATGAGTACCGCTTATCATCCTCAAACAGATGGACAGACAGAAAGGATGAGCCGTATACACTAGAGGAAATGCTTAGGACTGTTTGCAGTGGAGTTCAGAACACACGGGAATCTAAATTGCCATTAATAGAATTTGCATACAATTCATGTAAACATGCTAATACAGGATTCTCACCATTTAAAGTTGCATATGGATACCAACCTAGAGAAGCATTGGACTTAATCACTGGGGTCACTCAAGAGAATAGAGGTTCAGGAACAGAGTTTTGGGAATACGTTCAAACAGTTTGGAAAATTGTCCGGGATGCATTAGTGGAGGCACAAAAGAGGCAAGAATTAAATGCTAACCGCAAACAGGGTGATTGGGTGTTACGCACAGGTGTTACGCACAGGTGACAAGGTTTGCCTTTCTACAACTCATTACAGGTGCAACATTGAGGGACAATCGGATCGTACGGGGAAATTTGCTCCTAAGTACATTGGACCATTTACTGTAATCGAGATGATATCGTCAGTTGCTGCCAAATTGGACTTCCCGCCTTTAACAAAAATTCATCCAATGATACACATCAGCCAATTGAAACCAGCAAATCTTCGACCAACTGAACGAGAATTGGAATTGGATCCCTCAATAATTATAGAACCTGAAGTCCACAGATGGGTAATAGATTGGGTTGGTCAACGGTTCAAGGTCGGCGATACTATATTCTGGCAAATGCATTATCTAGGAAGGCCTGAGGATTAGTTGACTTTAGAGGATAAAAATTCTGAGTTTTTACAGAGGTATTGGAGGGATAATAATATAGAAGTCCCGTCTTGAGAATTAAAGGTGTTTAACTGAGGTCAGTTAAAAATAAGGAGGGGATGATGTAACAGCAATAGCGGATCGAACTTGTTTATAAAGGGGTATTTAGGTATTATGATTATAGAGTACTAAATTTGGTAGACGTCCGCGAAAGAATCACGCTATTTGGAGTTATATTTTAAAAGTTATAGCGATGGGTGTATTTAGGTGATAGCGTGGGGTCTTAATAACAAGTGGGTATCATTGAAACGGGTTAAGGGTCAAATTAGTACCGAAATTACGCGTGTACGTTTCATAAAGTTCTAACGAAACGTTTAGTATGCACGGTGGTTCGTTTCGTACAAATTTTAGTACGAAACGTCACTTTTACTTAAGGGAATTTCGTTGGAAGTTTCGCGTGCGAAATTTGTTACGCACGATCGTGCGAAGTCGCGTTTCGTTTGGCGCGCACTTTTGCACGTAAATGTTACGTAGTGAAACGTAACGTTTGATTGGTTAATAAAGTGCTAAGTAGTTAGTAAGAGATTTCGCACGTTTTTGCATTGGTCAGTCTGAGTCTTTGCTGATCAATGATTGGCCCAGGTAAAAGCCTGTTAAAACGGAGCGTTGACTTTGGCCTGGCGAGTCTAGTGCGATGATGGATAAATAGTCAAGTGTAAGAGGCGAGTAGACATCTTTTCCTTTGGGGAAAAGTTTGTGGAAATTTCGGCTGATCTTGGTACTGAGCGATTAATACCAAATTGGAGAAAAGGCATTTTGCATTGAAATCTATTACTAACTAAATAGTGTTTTAGTAGTTAAGAGATAGAATTATTAAGAGTGGAGAGTAGTGGAAAACACTTTAATAAGAAGGGTTGAGCCACGAGGGCAAGAGACCAAGCTAATGTTATGTGGACAGAAGCTTCTTCTAATTTAAAGTTTATCCTTATGTGAGTGTGGTCCAATGTGGATGTGTATTTTCCAATGTGTGGAATGTGTGGTTGGGATTGTGAGTAGTAATGGGATTTTCTGAGAGGTAAGATCCTGTTACAGGTCCTATATTGAGTATCCTAAAGATTTTTAGCACCGACAAAGTTTACATCAAATCTTCACTTGCATACCATGTTCCTGCGTACAAAATCATCATACGACCGAAGGTTGTTTTACATTTTGCAGACGCTACACCGCGCATCGTTATTAGTGTTATTAACTCTAATTTGGGTTCTTAAAATCTTGATTTTTTCCCTCAATGAGTATACATGATTTTCAAAATTAAATTAGCAACGCTTTTTAAGAACGTGGACCGTAATTTGCCACGTTTCTGGCACTAAATTAGAATCAATAACACTATTTTTTTTTACGCTATTTAAACTTTGACACTAATAACGATGCGCGGTGTAGTCTTCAACGCCAGCTCATTTTTTAGGGTTTCTGTTTTCGAACATAACGAAAGTATTTTGACAGATATAGTGTGACAAAGAAAAGGTACTGAAAATAGAGTGACGAGGGAGAGTCACGAAATTACATTTTTATTTTCGGTTGTATCTTCGAAAGCGCGTGTCATGTGAAAATTTTGTCAATTTTCGGTTGTTGTCCATCGTGACACATAGCTTAATCGTCCAGCGTGTCGCGATTACTTTTTTTCTACCCACAGAAAAAATGAAGCGAACGCCTTGTGGATGAATATCCGACTGTCAGTGTTACCTCCCAAACCTTTGGAGAGTATTGGCAAGATTCTCTGTAATGTTGTTTCACGTATAAAAACAAAATAAGCGGTATGGTTTGATACGGTTAGTCTCATATTTCTGTAAACTACCCCCACTTTTCGACTGATAAAACTTGACCCTTATACAACTTTGTCCCTTTTTTTAATTCACAATTTAGGAATAAGGGTAACCTTCCATCAGGCTAAAAGTGGGGTTGTTTACTGGAGAAAGTACCCTTCCATACTAGGCCGTACTGTTTTTTTTTTTTTTTTTACAAAAGATGTTTACTAAAAATTCGTTGAGATTCTCCAGACTTCTTGGAGAAAAATACCACCGTCCGATTTTCAATTTTCGACGCAAACGCTTCTTGTTTCCAGTACGTAGCTAGTCTCCTCCGACTGTCCTCGGGAGGAGAGTTTGTGATTACTGGACGCGTGTTTTGGTCCACTTGTAAAGTTAGAGTCGATCCACGACAAACGTGAAGCAATAAACTTACATGTGGCAAATGGAGTGTACCGTGTGACATCAAAGCCAACCTGTTCGACGACAAAAAAATCTTGGTTGTATAGCCAGCCTGTTCGACGACAAAAAAAACTTGGTTGTAAGACATCTTGTGACGTCTCCTTCATAAATGTGCGATACAGGATTCACGTTCAAATGGTACATTCTTGGACATTTGTACAAACTTTAATTTTGCAACGGTTTTCGTGGCCGTTGATACCACAACAACCCTAAGAACGTTCAAATTGTACATTAGCCTGACGCTACTAGATATTTTAATCGGCGTCTGCCCGTACACATACGCAGCTGCGATTTTGTCCTTTTGGAAATGATGATTATTCCCGGGCGGCTCCACAAGTCCTACGTGGTACCAATCGCAATCTAACACCTCATTCACTGGCACGACCTGATGGAAGGGTGTTACAAAAATTACCTGATGGAAGGGTGTTACAAAAATTACTTCCAGTAAACGTGTTCGTACGATTACCGGGAACGCCTGATGGAAGGTTACCCTAAGGGTGAAGTTCCATAAAGCCAAAAGTGGCGTTTCTAACAGAAATCCGACACTCTCCGTACCAGATCGTACCGCCTATTTTATTTTTATACGAAAACCAACATTACAGAGAATCTTGCCGATACTCTCCGGAGGTCTTGGAGGTTATACTGGCCGTCGGATGTTCATTTGCGATGAGTTCGCTTCAATTTTCTCTGTTAGACTCAACCCACCTCGACGAGGTGGGTTGGCATACACAAGAAAAAAAAATTGTGACATGGTGGACAATTAAGCTACGTGTCATGATGGAAAACCAACGAAAAATCTTAAGATTTCCATATGACACGCGGTTTCCAAAATATAAACGAAACTCAAAACGAAATTTCGTAACATTCCCTCGTCACGCTATTTTCGGTAACTTTTGTTTGTCACACTATTTGTGTCAAAGGACTTTCGTTATGTTCGAAAACCGAAACCCTAAAAAATGAGTTGGCGTCGTCTGCAAAATGTATAAAAGTTTTGTCATATGGTCACGTCGTACGCAGGTACATGGTACACAAGTCAAGATTTGAAGTTAAGTTTGTCGCTGCTAAAAATCTGAAAGATATTCAATATCGGATCGCTGCTTGCGTCGCCAGTCAATTTAGAACACGTGGCTTACAGACTCTACGTGATGGAACTTCGACTCAGGGTAACCTTCCATCAGGCGTTCCCAATAATCCTACGAACACGTTTACTGGCAGTAATATTTGTAACACCCTTCCATCAGGTCGTGCCAGTGAATGAGGTGTTAGATTGCGATTGGTACCACGTAGGACCTGTTGAGCCGCCCGGGAATAATCATCATTTCCAAAAGGACAAAATCGCAGCTGCGTATGTGTACGGGCAAACGCCGATTAAAATATCTAGTAGCGTCACGCTAATGTACAATCTGAACGTTCTTAGGGTTGTTGTGGTATCAACGGCCACGAAAACCGTTGCAAAATTTAAGTTTGTACAAATGTCCAAGAATGTACCATTTGAACGTGAATCGCTGTATCGCACATTTATGAAGGAGACGTCACAGGATGTCTTACAACCAAGTTTTTTTTGTCGTCGAACAGGCTGGCTATACAACCAAGATTTTTTTGTCGTCGAACAGGTTGGCTTTGATGTCACACGGTACACTCCATTTGCCACATGTAAGTTTATTGCTTCACGTCTGTCGTGGATCGACTCTGACTTTACAAGTGGACCAAAACACGCGTCCAGTAATCACAAACTCTCCTCCCGAGGACAGTCGGAGGAGACTAGCTACGTACTGGAAACAAGAAGTGTTTGCATCGAAATTGAAAATCGGACGGTGGTGATTTTCTCCAAGAAGTCTGGAGAATCTCAACGAATTTTTAGTAAACATCTTTTGTAAAAAAAAACAAAAACAGTACGGCCTAGTATGGAAGGGTACTTTCTCCAGTAAACAACCCCACTTTTCGCCTGATGGAATGTTACCCTCAATCAACCCGGTCTGTAGAGTTGGCCGTACAATTACAGAAACGTATGATGGAACTTCACCCTAAGTGTACCCGCAATTAATTAGGTGGTTTAAAAGTACACTTTTGGCTCATATGACTACCAAATTGTACATTTCTTACGGTTTCTTTTAATGCGTAACGGGCATGCGAACCATCTCAGCAAAAAAAATATCAGAAATCATCTCGCAAATTGATTTTAGTTAAATCATCACTGTGACAGCAAATGAAAAACTTTCACGCAGGCGTCACACGAGTTGGAAAGTTTTAGCACGAGGGAGAATACTAGCTATTTTTTTCATTGCTCGTCACACACATGTACGTAGAAAAATTGCAATTAATCAATTTTAAATTGCGTTAATATTGGTACTGTTTAAATAGTGTTAGTTACTAATTTCAAATGTTTTTAAATAGTGTAGCATACGAAATGTGTCAGTCCGTACTAAAGCTTGTAATTATTTTGTACAGACGTACAACATAAGTACAAAAGTGTCAGATAAAGGCGTCGACAATGGAAATTGAGTGCGTCGCACGGAAAATCGTACTAATAACCGCCCAAATATTGTTTTACAAAATTGACGATAATCATCTTTTCTGGCTTAATAATATTACACATTCATTTAGTAATGGGAATCAAAATGGAATCCGTGCATAAGGAATAGTAAAGCAACCTTTCACCACTGCAATCTTGCATATTTTACCTCCACAGTAATTAACACACTGAATTAAAAAACCCTAAAAGATGAGCGAGGAGTTTCTGTTAGCGTCGATAATAATAATCCAGTTTCTTTTATTCTAAACCTTTGATTCTGAACCATTTAAAGAATTGTCGCAAACTGTGTTGTCAATATAGGAGGGCCGGAATTTTCGGACACCAATAGGTTATAATCAACTCTAGCGAGGATACAGGGTGTACCGCGTGACTTAATACATAATAATAATTCAAACTCTTCACCATTTTGAAGAGTATCAAAAACTTAATACAATTCACTTAAGAGAAAAGTATTCTTGCCTTTCATCAAATCTTGCCATCATGGCTTCAAATTTCTCCACCTTCAATATGCACCAAATCTTTCTTTTGCTATTGCTCAATGCGAGCAAATGATACAAATTAGTACATAACTCTAATCTGACATTTCAACTTCTTCCCATGGTAAATGGCTCTATCCAAACTAGTCAAGATCCTAGTCTGTCTCTCTACCTCCTGACTTTCACTTATGTCTATTAAACAGTACAGCTGTCGAATACTCCATTCGACAGCACGAGAACAAGAAAGAAACGAAGCAAGAAGGAAAACACAGTTTAACAGCACAGAAAAAAAAAACACCTTATCACTACCATTTCCTTTCCTCCTGGAGCTTTTCCTGAAAACTTTTTCTGAAGACTCTGAAAACTTTTACTGAAAGTTCCTGAAAGGCAGGAATTTTCCCATCTCGAAACAAAAAATACAGAGGGATGTGGTGCCCAAATGGAGCGCTTTTATCCAAAAAATGGAAGTTTTGATGATGGAAATCAATGAATCTTCACTACATTACTCCTGTGACTCTAAGCTCTCTACTTAGTTTGCGATGGTTGGAAGATCCTTAACCCATGGGTCCAAAGGTTTGCCGATGGAGAAAACAATAAACCCAATTTCACGCAATTTCTCAACTGGGAGGATGTTGCGACCGTCAAAGATGAATGCCGGTTTCGTCATCGAGTCGTAAATTTTCTGGACAAAAAAAGGAAAGTAGAGGGCCAGTTTCAAAAAAGAGTAACTATCAAAAGAGAAAACAATCTATAATCAACGTTTATCTCACAAGAGAGGCAAGTTATGACCTTCCTAGCTGATGTGGTGAAAAAGGAAAACAGAGGTTCAGTTGCAGAAGTGTAAGTTTTGAATGTGAAAAAAATTGATGATAACGTTTGCCTCACAAGAGAGATAAGTTAGACCTCCCGAACTTAATGTGCTCAAATAAGGAAAGTGGAGGATTAGTTTTAAAAGTGTCAGTTTTGACCTTCCTAACTGATGAGCTCTAATATTTGGGGGCATATTTGAGACTAAACTAATCACTAGAATAGACAGTTGAGGTGTGAAATTCATTATGTCCATTGTTCATTATTCATTGAATTCATTTTCACTGGTTGGGCCATAGATTGAAGCACATGTCTAGTTGATGGTTAAAGCAAAATGAAAATTGTTCTGACTCAATGGACATGGTTGAGGACTCCACACAGTTACAAAGAAAAGGACAAAAATTATAGTTCTAGCTGTTCACAACCTTCGCAGGAAAGAGGTGAGAAGCTTCTAAGAAAAAAATGAAAACAAAAGTTAACAGAAGAGTCCAGCTTCAACTGTTCAAAACCCTCATATGTAGGAGACAAGAATATATGGAGAAAAAAGAGACTCAAAATAACTGTTTAAAGGGCTCTTTGCTGAATGATAGCACCTCCAGGCTTGAGTCCGATATACTTGAGTGCCTTACAGGTAAGACAGATAATGAAAATCTATATGATGTTCCTAAGGCTTTTTAACCATCTTCTACACCCATTTTTTGTAAAAAGCCTTCATATTTTTTTAGTGAGAATTCCCCTCACGGGTAGACATGCAGTAGTAGTGGCTTTTGAGTACACAAGTTTTGCCGTTTTAGTAACCGTCCGCGTCACATACTACAAATCAGTCAAAAGGCTATCTGACACTTCTCTTTGACGTTCAGAGAACCATTTTCTAATGTTTGGAAACTACACTATTTAGGTCATTTAAAGTTTACAGCTCTACAAAACTTCTTTCAGGTTCAGAAACCCGTTTTGGCATTTTAGCTCAAAAAATTCTAAAATGTTTCCTTCGTCACCTTCAGAGAACCATTTTGGAGTTTTCGGCTCAAAAAACCAACGTTTGCTTCTTTTGCTTTCAGAAAAGCATTTTAGAGTTTTCAGCTCTAAGAGGTCTAAATCGTATAATTTCAATTGTAATTAAGTGGCTCACCTGGTAGTCGAGGGTCTTGAACTCATCCCACTCTGTAATAATAAGGATCCCATGGGCATCCTTGCAGGCAGTATAGGCGTCCCAGCAAACAGACACCTGCAAAAAACATCACATTGCAATACCGTAAATAATAACATTCATAAGAGTTCACACCTTGCAAGTAGTAAGACAAACTTACAGCAATGGAGGCATCAAAATTTGATTAAGTAGGCAACATGAGTTATTTTTTTCAGCTATGAAAGCTACTATATGCAAAATATGCCCACAATTTAAAGCAATCAAACTACACTAAAGTATCCGTCTGCAAGACCCAAGGTATTTTACTGGGCTGCTTTTAATAAGAACTGGATGAACAGAAAAATTAAAAAAAAAAATAGCTTACCTTCTTGTCAGCAGTAGGGCTAACAGGTTGCAAATGCTGGGGATGATCCCAGTCAAACTTATTCATCGAAAGATCTCGACGAATCTGTTCCTCTGTCACTTGAGGATCATAGATAGTAAGGAGGGCACGATCCCCCAAAAGTCCATGCGCAACATCAATAGCAGGAGTCTCACGAGTATCGCCTGTATCTTTCTTGAAGGCAAATCCGAGCATTGCGATCTTCTTGCCTGAGACAGTATTAAACATAGACGACACAATGCGTTTGACAAAACGAGACTTTTGATAGTCATTGAGAGAGACCACTTGTTTCCAGTAGGCAGCCACTTCAGGAAGTCCATTACATTCGCAGATGTACACAAGATTCAAGATGTCCTGCATTCATCAAATCCACCATATATAACTTTAGAAACATCATCATCATGCACTAAGTAAATAGGTGATTTTTTCTCCCGAACCTAAAATTAATTTACGGGACATAAGGTGAAAACTTTCATAGAAAGGTTTGCAATGCAAAGAACTTGAAAAATCAGCATTACCAAAATTTAAACTCATCATCAGATGGGGGAGAAGGAAATGCAAAAAGTATCCATATCAGGCTCAATACTATAACTCTAGAGAGTCAATGACTCCGCTGTACATAAATTCAACCCTAGGAAAAGGAACCAGGACATGAACTCAACACCAGCAATCATGACGAAACTTAATACATTTGTTGTATTCAAGTTTCGCCCACAGTTGCCAGCTGAAAAACCCGGCAAAACTGACCAACAAGCAAAGATTTGAATTCAAATTAGGACCCCAAAAAAAAACCTTTGGACAAAACTTGAAAACAACTTGTGTTAAAAGTTCGCCCTCGGTGGACAAACTGGCAGCCAGGCCACCAGCGCTTTAAAACAGAGTTTTTGTCTTTAAATTAAGCCCAAATATAATACCTTTTGGAAACAAGAACCACCAAATCCAACAGATGCACCAAGGAACTTGGGCCCGATTCGAGAATCTTTTCCAATGGCAAAAGCTACTTCAGACACATCAGCTCCTGTGGCCTCACAAAGAGCAGACATAGAATTGACCGACGAAATACGTTGCGCTAAAAATGCATTTGCCGCCAGCTTAGACAATTCCGCAGACCTGAGGACAAGCCATAAATCAAGTACACAAGATTAGGTTTGAGCGGCTTCTTCAGTCAGAATTTAGATACAGCGTTTTTCCGAGTCCAAATTGAGTAGATTAAATTTCGATTTGGTGTTTTCTAACATCAAAAATGAGTAAAATGACATTTGACTAAGGTGCTTCCTTAGCCAAAAAAACAGGGCTCATTGAAAAAACAAACAGAGATCATCAAAGGCATAAACCGAGCTCATCAAACCAATTAAGTTACTTACCATAAGTTGGTTCGGATAATGTTTTCCTCCGGGACCCAATGGGCATAAACGGCCGCAAGAGCTGCCACAGCCTTCTGTCCCTCGGGAGTTGTACGTCCACCTGCAAACAAAATATATATATATACATATATGCATATAAAGCCCTTGAAAAGTTAACAACATTATCCCAAACAACCAATCAAAGAATACAACTTTGCCTATGTCAGATGAAAAGAAGTTAAATAAATACATGCACTTAGAAATGTGAGTTACAGCAGCAAAAAATGCATAAAAACATGGCTTTCTAAAGAAATTAAAGAATATGGCTGACATTATCTTCGTTGGAAATTACAGGTTGTATTACAACAGCCGAAGTAAAAAAATGTAAGATATCTTCCTTCCAAAAATTAAGAGATAAAAAGATCCCGCTGTAGTTCATAAGCAACATATGAGATTACAAAAGAAAATCTGTTCGGATCTCACCAATAAGGACACGATCAGGCTTCTCCAGATCCTCCATAGCAGTTCCTTCAGCAAGAAACTCAGGGTTGGAGAGAATCTGTT
Source organism: Zygnema cylindricum (assembly GCA_037447655.1). Classification (NCBI taxonomy): domain Eukaryota; kingdom Viridiplantae; phylum Streptophyta; class Zygnematophyceae; order Zygnematales; family Zygnemataceae; genus Zygnema; species Zygnema cylindricum. The sequence continues at coordinate 370,064 of JBBHKE010000943.1, forward strand.
GCAGACAGACGAACTTAAATATCTTAGTTTTGAGATCCTCAATGGAGGTATACATGAGAAGTATTGAGGAACCAAGTGCAACCCTTTTACATACTCAGTGCTGCTTACATGGATGAAACAAAGAAAAATAAAACAAAAGACTGACGAAATTTCATAATCAGATTCTCAAGTGTTGAGAGAGTCCGTCAAAATTTCTAATCAAATTCCAAACTATGCTGAGAATTTAAAAGTTGGGCTTTTGATATATACTTAATGCAACCTTTACAAACACAGGGAAGGCTAACTTAGGTTCAAAAAACAAAAAAAAAACAATGATAATAAATAAATAAACGTCAAAGATTCATAGCTAATACAAAATCAAGAGATGGATCAAACCTGAAAGCTGATGCCCTTGTTATTGTGTGTCAAAATCTTTTCAATCGCCTCAGCAGTTTTCACAGGCACAGTGGACTTTTCCACAACAATCTTGTCGGATTTAGAAACCTCTCCAATCATACGGGCTGCACTTTCCCAGTACGTAAGATCTGCTGCCTTTCCGGCACCGAGTCCACGAGTCTGCAAATGAAGGGCATTGTTGTCAGTCACTCCTCCCTCTCTTCATCACTCTCCTTCCTTTCTCTCTCCCCTTTTCTTCTGAGACCTTCCTGATTGCTATCTCTGTTTAAATATTTATATCTCAGCAAGCATAACGAGGAAGCAAAATAAAGGGCAGTATTGTCAATCACTCCTCTCTCTTCTCTGCTCACTCCTCTCTCTCTTCTCTTCTCCTCTCAGACCTTCCTGATTCTCATCGGTCATTTACATTCGGCAAACATGAATCCGGTTTCTTTTTTTTTCATATATATCATCGGTGCATACTATCCAGTGATAAGAAAAAATATAGGAATAGAAATTTCAGTCACCCTTATTTTCCTGAAAATAACCAGTGAAGAAAACATAAACAAATACAAAAAGGAAAGCTAGTCTTTTGCTACAAACCTTTGTAGGAGTGTTCACGGACACAAAAATAATATCCGCTTCAGCAACAAACTTCTCCACATCGGTGGAAAAAAATAGATTTCGGCCACGAGCTGCTTTCACGACCTCATCCAAGCCAGGCTCGTAAATTGGCAACTCATCACTGCCATCACAAAACGAAAAAAAATGGAAGTGGAATCAGATATGAAATCCATAATTCTGACAAGACTAAGAAGCATTCTCAACGTGTTTTGCAAGAAATACATATCAGCAGAGCAAGAGAGGAGAGAGAGAGAGAGAGAGAGAGATGAATTTACCACATAAATGAAAAGTCAAGTTTGATTCAGTCTTATAAATCACAAGCTTCTGAGAGTCATTGTTCAACAAAGAGGCAAAAATAAACATCTTCCTTCACTCAAAGGTGAAATGCAGTGTTCATAACATCCTTGCTATTCATAAAATAGAAGACTTTTCAATACAGTACACATATGATCATAAAACATATAAATAAAACCTGACAAAAAACAAACCTGCTTCCAAAACATCTTGCATTCATCAATGCAGGAGAAACTGGACCGTGAACTGTAAAGAGATCAGACACAATGAGGAAAAAAAAAAAAAAAAGACTTTCCATCTCAGTGAAATAGATGTGACCATAAAATAAATAAAGATCCGACAAAAAAAACACCGATTCAAATATATCCTGCATTCATCAATATGAGTTGCATAAAACATAAAAAAAAAAAGTAAATCTTACTAAAACATTGGACAATTGAACTGCGAAAGGATTAGCAATACTAGCAAAAATAAAATTACCATAAATAAAAATATATGAAAAAAAAAAAATCCTGCTTCAAACACATCCTGCATTCATCAATGTGAGTTGCATAAAACGTAAAAATCGCATCTTATCCAAACTGGACAATGAACTGTGGAAGGATTAGAGCAAAATTAATACCTGTTCCATGCTGCAATACGAGGCTTGCTGATATCGACAACGGTCACAGTAATATCTGGACACTTTAGAGCAATCATAGCCATAGTAGGACCTCCGACATAGCCGGCACCAATACAGCAAATCTTCACCATCTTGACAGATCACGAGATAAACAACTGATCAACAATAATAATGAAATTTAAAGGCAAGATCTTTGAAATAACAGATCAGTGATGTCTCTCCTCTCTCGCGCTCTACTGCAAGAAAGTTAGAAAATAATTTTTCAGCAAAAAGTCCGAATGACTGGAGAATGACTGTAAGGGAGAGCTTTGTAGGTGCTGCAGTTTGAAGCAGTGGCAATATATTTGCTAAGATCTTGCATTCACCTACTTGGAAGTTGAATCTTGGAAGCTGGTGGGAGTAAAATGCAGTACACTTTATAGTACAGGGTACATTTGAACCGTCCGTTTCAACCTCCGGCAGAAGATTGACGTCTAGGAATTATCACACGTGTAGAAATCGTGCGTAATGAACGAATATCGAGAGAGTCGAGTATCACCAGAATCCGAGAGTCGGCAGGTGAAAATGGAAAATATTTTCGAGTTTTAAAGAATCGGTACATGTTCTCTTGTCTTTTACTTATAAAGTACGTATTCTATATTGATTCTCTGCGGGGAAACAACAAAGGCCAACGATGTCAAGTAATTGGTAGTTAATGGAAGGTAACTGCTCCAATGTCGACCTGGCAACCGCGAATTGGCTGTAAATTGTAAAGTGAGCTCAGTGTGAACACTTTTGCTCGCATTTGTCGTTATGGTTGTTTAGTAATCGCAACAAATTGTCGCAGCTGCTTTAAAAAACCATATCCGTACACAAATATGTACAAAATGCGTACCATAATTCCTCGCGAAGACCCTGGCCGCATACGCTGGTATGCCTAATAGAAACTCTTATATTTCGCACGGAATCTACTTTATTCCATTGTGAACGATTTCTTCCAAAAAGTTTCGGGCAGCTTTGGTAGCTGTGACAAGTCGCTATGTGAATAGTATAAATGACAATACCGTACGACATAGTACGTTTCAATAGATCTAACATTTGGTCGTTTATGCAAAGCATTAATGACACCACTCTATATTAGGCCCTAGGTCAAAAAGTCAGTGTGGATCGCACCTGATCGATCAGATGTGGTGACTGGTAACACGACTCAGGGTGTCTACCCATGTAGCAGTAACTTAGTCTTGTTACTTTGGTTCTTAGTGAAGATTCTCCGTACTACTTTTTAGAGTGTTCCTAATTTCCTATGTTCGAAAATGAAATCGATACTTTATACTGCGACGGGTGTAGACGTGGGTACAATTTATGACAGTTGTAGACGACTACAAAACTCGCTACAATACTTGACGTTTACAAAATAGCGACGGTTGTAGACGTCTAGTTTTTCTGACGTTGTAGTTTTCTAGGGTTTTGTTACATTTTGACTTCATGCTCATTTGTGACAGCGTCGACATCACTAATAACATAATTTTCCGCCATGGTTTCCCTATTTTGTTTATTCGTCTTTTCTCTACCTTCCATCAAACTACGCACAAACATAGTCAAAATAACCTGATGACTTATCGTAATATTAACCTTATCGATATTATAAATCAATATATTGAGTATCGACATGCTAGAAGAATTGATTTATCGATTATTGACAAGAGACACTCGATACATAACACTAAAAATGTATACATTATACTAATTCAGTAATTTACATAGGTGCTTATCGAATTGAATTTTTCTCGATATTAAGTGCTTCGATATTCATATAACTGTGGATGATCTAGGTATCAATTTAGGGTCGTTTTCATGTCGCATTTTACGAATTTTATCTTTTTTCAATATTGGGTGTTATGCCTTTTTTTGGCTTAATAATAAGAGTGTGTTGATTTGGCTTTGTACTTTTGAATGGCTCTAAATGAAAAAAACAAAAAAAAAAACAAAATGAAGTAGAAGGAAACAAATAAACTAAAATAAAAAATTAATTAATTAAATTAACATAAATATAAAAACAAAATCAGGTAAAGAAGACGTAGAAATAGGTGATGAAAGCAAGTAGTTACAACGTACCTTTGGTGGAGAAAAATGACACTGTGTAATTCAAATAAATACAAAATAATTAAAATAAGTTGTTTACACTTCCATATCATCAATTTTCCACTTTGTATCGACGTCTTTTTCAGAATGTCAAGCGAACTCACATGTGGAAGAAGATTGAGCCCCTTCTCGATGTAGGAAGTTGAAAATTCGTATTCGATATGCATCACGACAAATCCAAGAAACAACGACAGGGTAGATTGCAGTCCATTTCTTTAGTATTATGATATATGTTATTTATACATTATTTTGTCGTAAAAAATTCCACGAACTCGTTGTGAAGAATATTAACAACGATGGATAACATTAAACAATATGGATAAATAGGGAGAGAAAACTGACACATACATAAATTTTACAGCCTTATATAACGTGACCACCAATAATTGAATACTTGCGCTCTAAAAATACACGTTATTTTTAAGCGGCGTAAAAATTTCATGAAATTACTAACGCTTATAAAAGGTGGGTAAGGGCCTAACCTAAAAGGGGACCCCGATTGGGTAAATTTGTATCAATCGAAATAAATTGTTGAAGTGTTAAGAGCGATTAGTTGTTGTGAACAATATATTACCATGATTTTACAAATTTCATTAACATATTTGGCCTCATTGCGTCCTCGAGTGATCTTTGCGTGTAAAAACTAAAACATACATTTAATTTAAGGGTTCATGGGATGTTTTGTTTGTTGTGTTAATTTTCCCTTATTTTAGGAAATATTTATAACCATAATCCAAAGATGGCTTAGAAAAAAAATGTGGTTTAGTGCGCCCGTGTGGTTGGTTGTAGAATGGTAAATTATGTCAAGTGTGTAGTGGCGAAGAAAATATACATTTTTTTCACAAAAAACAAATGGCATGAAAAGCACATAAATAAAATATTAATTAAAAAGTTATCTGGCAAGTTTTAGTTACCTATGAAATTAATTAATTGGGGTATAACCTCTTTTTTAAATTAAATTGATTTATATGAACTATTTTTGTTGAAACTATGGAAAACATTTTGCATCACAAATAGGGTATAACGAGGTCAATTATAAACACCAACTTCGAAAATCAAACTTATTAGTTATTACCTGTAACTATAACATTGTCAAATAAACATAAGGTGATTTCAAATGCATCGAAATGAAAAAGGATGGCGTGTTGAGAAATGATTGAACGTCAATACGATCATCCATAATTCGGATTACAACAACGAGATCCGTACATTACCATGTTGTAGACATAATACACGCACTTCTTATCATATGTATTTTACATAGTTGTTCAAACCGCATTTTAAGCACGATTCAAACGCGCCAATAATACGTAAGCAACGCATTGAACGATTTGTAAATATCGTTAATGAATTTGTATCCGTACTATCCCGTACATGTAAAAAAAAATGAATTTTTACATGTACCGCAGTTTGTAAATTTGCCGTTAAATGATCGCTAAACAAATTTTTATATTTAAATAGTTATCAGACACCACGTCTCTGTCGTAACTTCTACACCAACTGGCTACGTCAACTGATAGGTAGGTTACTGCGGCAATGTGTAGGGCCAAGTTCAAATCTTAATTAACGGAATATTTTTGTCATAGTCTGTTTGAGACTATCAGGCAGCCATGGCCTTCTCTCTCTATCTCTCGGAGAGCATACGACCGCAAAAAAACAATTTCTAGACATGGTTGCTTCTGTCGAGGTCTGTAACTGCTTCGGCAACGACTTGAACGCAGTTTCACTGTCTACTTCCGTGGCGTCGGTAATGACGGCTTCCTCGAAGATTCGTTTTCATGGCGGCTTCTTTGAAAAAAAAATGAAGAAGACGTTCGTACAGATTTCAAACTTACCGCGCGCAAATAGTGTAACACTGCAACGTCTCTTTTCTTAAATGTCCGTACATTTCTGTTAGAATTCCGTACATTTTCCATGAAATTTCTGTTCAGTTTACCGGACAGAAAGTACTAATAAGTGCAGCGTATCTTTTCGTCAAAGTCCGTACATTTCCGTAAAATACCCTACATTTACCATAAATTTTCCGTTCAGTTTATCAGACAGAAAGTACTCCGCGTTTTTTTGCGATTTTTTCAAAAGTCACGAATTATACGTAGAAATCAGAAAAAATGAAAAGTTCGCACGATTTGAACAACAACGGTATTTTACGATCGTGAAATAAAGTCCACATTTTGTATTTGTGGTTATTATGACCGTTGAGGTCGAATCGTTACAAACCACTTTGGCTTTTAATGAAATCGTACATTATCGTACACCAGAGAATTAAAAAATAGCCACCCTGGCGGACATAAAAAAAACTAATAAAGTCTTTGTTGTCGTGTTGAATATTACTTATAGATTAACGTTCAATGTCATGTAAAATGCGCGGAAAAAATGTTCAAGCTCTTGATAATTACACACCGAGAAAGCGACAGAAGCAGGGTTTAAGTAGCGCATATGTCACGCAACTCCTGCAGTTTGATAACCAGTTTCACTTCCTCCAGTTTACAGTTAAAAAAGTTCAGAACTTTACTACGCTTGGTTGACGCTTGTTCAAAATCCCTTAAAGTACGCTGACCGTACACGTTCATAGTACAATCCGATTCAAAATTAATAATTTATTGTCGAACCACTTTCGCGCTCGCCAGAGTGGCTTTCACACTATTACAAAAAACGTCTTTTCCCACAATTAACGCTATTCGACATTTTTGGAAGAAATTGGAGGATATATGGGGATCCCGAATATTCGGCCCGAATACGAATACCATGTACGTTTTTTAGGGTTTCTAGGTGAATATTGGACCTCCTAGAGATTTGGAAAGCATTTGGGTGACTTGCATGAAACATGGAAAAGTCACCCAACAACATCACCAATCATATAGGTTAATGAACAATTTTTTTTGTAGTTTAAAACTAGAAGTTTTCCAAACTTATAATTGTTATTTATTTCGTTTCACTTGACTTCACCTCCGCTCTTTCGGCCTTCTTCTCTTAGTCTATGACGTATATTTCAATTTGCACTTCATATCTTTTTTCACCTTTGAATTCAATTCTTTTTGTCTTGTTAGAATGTCGACTATTTTGTTGAAGAATATAACCCTAGTGCAGGCGGTAACTGCAACATTTATTGCTATTAGCGTCAATACTTTTTTCGCCACTTAAACATGTTTTCTCTATGCACACTCGTCAATTTTTTGACTAAAGACGGCCAACCAGAAGGTGAGAATCTTCCCATTTCATAGCAACCGTCCGATTAACAAGACAAGTGTCCACCGAAGAAAGATGTTAAGTGGCAAAAAAACATTAACACAAATTGCGATACACGTTGTCGCTCAAATGTACCAAGTCAGAATTTTAGCTTTCTACACTATTGTGCGCCATTATTTGACGCCAATACCAAGACAGAGTACTGAACTTGTTCTGATACTTAAAAAGCGTCAAATTTTTGTGTCTTCTTTTTCTTGATGTGTTTTTTGCAGTTGGCTGTTATTATCGAATGAATAACTAAGCATACGACATGAAAGGGATGCGGTACGGTTTTTTGATTTCTCTTTCCTTATTTTTAGTTTGATCTTATACATGAATGAATAAGGGTTTTGACATCGCCCAATATCCTTGCCGGAATATATACCTATATACTATTTCCAGGATGCCGTGTGTTTACTTCATATGCACATCACAAAATCTCCCCATCAACTACAATCTATGTCACCAATTTTAGTTTTGTTAAATTGACTCAGATTCCCACTTAAAATGTCACTCGAACAGAGTTTAGCTTTATTGGGTGATTCTGCCAAAATATTATAGCAGCTTACCTAGATTTACAGTGGATGTTGAGATTCTCAAACGGCTTTTGATCCCTACCACCAGGTGTACACTATTTTTGTAACACTTGAAAGATTCGCCTCCAATGGTCATAACAGCCCTTTTTTTGTTGTTGAAACATATCATAGATAGGCTTTGAAATGAAAAACCGGCCGATAATCGCTTATCAAGAAGCAAAATATTACCAACTGTCGATAATTGCAAGACTTCGATGAAACCCAAGAAAAAACGCCCGTAGAAAAAACGCTATAAAAGCTACAACTTTAATTTTGACGAAAATACGAGGTATCCCTTCCAACCTTCCCTTAAATAAATTGAAGAGAAAATTTTGTCTTAGTTGCCACTGCTATTAAAAAATAACACAATAAAATAAAGTCAGCTATTGTCTTTATTGCGACTGCTCTCGGCAAAAAAAATAAAAAAAAAAAATAAAAAAATAAGGTCAACCGCACCTCACACTTTCAAATTGCAATCTGAAGGTCAGGATGTTGATACCTCTCTCTTCCTCTCCATCTACATCAATTTCTCCCAGACTCTCTTTCACCTCCTTCTCTCCTTCATGTCTCACCTTCTTCCCCTCTTCCCTTCTACCTCTCTTTGTCTTTTCCAACCAAGCCCCCCTTCATCTCTTCCTGTCCCTCTTATTCTGTTTTGTTTTTCTTATTTTATATTTTTACCTGCACTTGTTTTTGAACTGTACTTGTTTTTGAACTCTCGACAGTGGAAAATTTGTTTAATAATGTTGAATCGACTGAATATTCTCAGAAGACAAAAAAAAACCTTAGAAGCGTTTCAAAGAATTGGCCACATGACAAAAGAAAAATAGGTGAATTTCCAGATAGGCCCAAAAAGATAGAGGGTTTTTATAGGATTTTTTAGGGTTTTTAACGTTTTTTTCTATTAACATTGTTTTGACTGTTTTGATTGTACATATAAGATTACACCAACTCAAAACTACTCTGAGGAATAACTAAAGAAAAGTAAAAAGCTTTAACGATAAGCCTCTTTGGAAGTTCCAAAACCGACCTTGAAAAAAAAATCTCATTGTTTTTCCAAAACGTAATATCAGAGATGTGGGAGAAATTCACATCTCTCTTTATTTGAAGATCCGTTTGGCTAATTCTATCCCTCTCATGAGCTATCCACTCCAAATACCCGAGAAAGAGGGAAAAAAAAGAAAAAAAGAAAAGAAAGGGACCAAAATCAGTTCCGTCTCCCTAATCAAAAGACCTATTTTCCTTTCAACTGATTCAAAATTCATTTCTGAAAACATCTCCCTCTGACGAGTTTATACATAGGAGAAATAAAAGAAAAAGTACAAATCAAAGAGAGAGACAAAGCGAGAGAGGAAACACCTGAGAAAAAAAAAATGTTTTAAGGAGAGGGAGGAGAAACATCCGATATAAACCGGACGGTTGGCCTCGACGAAGAGGAAGAGGATAAATTGACACCTGTAGGTTGATTGGTTGGAGAAGAAAGGATTCTAGGGGGCTCAATAGGACCAATAGACAAGATTTGTGTTTCAGAATTAGGGTTTGGTAGAGATCCCAACAGAGGAGTTGTCTCACTCGGAGGTGCGTCAGAGGAGGGTGATTGTCGAGGATCTCTTTTGCAGACAGGACAAAAAGGTCGTCTTGTAGTGAGCCATTGGTCGATACATGCAACATGAAATTCTGTAAATAACAAACTCGAAAAAAAAAATATTAACAAAATTTATCAATCAGCAATTTGGACAACATTTTTCCCATGTTGTCACTTGTAAAGCATACAATACAGAATCAGTTTGCGTGGTGAGCCAAGAGTTATTATTGAGTTATGATTGAGTGGGTGAGTTATTGTCACGGTGTTCCAAGAGAGCAATTGATTGTGACTGAATGTCAATAATACCTTGATTAAAGGGCACAGTAAAAACAAAAATGGATAAATAAAGTTGAGCCTGACAAACATTGTGTACAGACGAACTTAAAGAGCAACTTAAGATATTATATTGTCAGCAACTTTCGGTTTGTGTCAGTCAATTGTTGAAAAAATCTATGAAAAGGCCTTAAAGGCTCAAGATAAACTAAAGTTAAATGTTTTGCGGTCATCTTTTAAGTGCATAATGTTTAACTAAGACAACAATTTAAGCAAAAAGGTAACTCCATAACAAAACAAAGAGGCTTCACGACTAACAAATCTTTGGAGAAAAGGATATGAAAAAGGAAGGATGGGATAGGAAAAAAAAAGGAAGAACTCACCATGATCGCAAGGCAAAACCCGCAACTTGTCTCCAGTTTCATAGTCATCCAAACAAATGGCACATGTTTCAGTGGTACCATTCCCACTCCCTCCAGCCTTGAAAATGGTGCTCGGTAATGCTTTCACTTCACGAGAAGACATTCCTTCAACCTGAGATACAAAAAGAAGTCGGGATCCAACACGTCGTAGTCGATGTCGTCTCACAAAGAAGAAAGTCGCTAAAACTGCCGAGACAGCAAGGAGAGAGATAAAAGACACTGCCATTACAGACCAGGCTGTACCATCGAAAGTTGGTGTGATCATACAATCTGTCCCTGGTTGCCCTATTACTGACAAAAGTTGTCGACCTGAGTTATTTGTAACAAAAACTGCCGGAATGTAAATTTCCGAGGCATGGCGTCCAGACACTGCCACCACTTCCACAAATAAGGCAAACGAAAACAGTCATGTCAATACTACAAAAGGTTCAAAGGTATTTTAAGCAAAAAAATGAAATTAAACAAAAAAATTCAATGAAAATGTCTTAGAAAGGCCATCGAAGGCAAATAAAATAAAAATATCAATTCGTGTCAATAATCCAAAAGATTCAAATGCATTCAAAGCAATAAAATGACACAAAACAAAATGTTTTGATGAAATGTCATAGAAAGGCCACAGGCCACCAAAGGCAAAAAAGAAGATTCCAGCAAGGGGACAAACATAGCTATTCAATTGAACAAAAAAGGCAAGCAGAATAAACATCAGGTCCTGTGGATATTCATAAGGTAAAAAACTAAGTCAAAAAATGAGGGATAACTACATTTTCACTGCAACAAAAAACATAAAACAGCAAATAAAATTTACAAAAGAGCAAAATTTAGAATGAAAACACCGTGTAACAATGAAAAACACAAAAGAGCCATCACTTTCCTTTGTCTCCTTTAATCACCATCTAAACAGGTTTGGCAAAATGTATAGCACGTTTCCCTAGCGTCACAACAAAGTACAAAAAACAAGGGATATCTTCCATTACAATCAAAATATACAAACAAACAATCATGGATGAGTGAATCAAGAAACATAGGTACAAACAATATCTGCAAAACAATATGACAAAAAAATATCTGCAAATAAATACTCACTGGTGATCAGTTCTCGACCAAACTCGTTGTTAAACACAATAACAGCTGAGAATCCAGCTTGTTGTGCAAAAAAGACTTTGACATCAAAAACACAACCACCTCTTTCAATAATGACAAAGGCACTCTCTCCCGGAGTCACTTTATTAGAGAGAGGTTCACAACCGTCCAGGGGCTCTGCTTTATGCAATACTCCAAGAATACCTTCCGGAGGTATTATTCCTCCTGTAAAAGGAAGAAGAAAAAAAAAAAGACATGAGTTGACACAGTAAGAACAGACAAAAAAATAGAATTGTTAAATGAAAATGTTTTCGTGAAAAAATAAACATTAATTTTTAAAAACAATGAAGATATCTTTGAACATACATGAGGCGAGGTTTGACAGCAGTACAAAGTTAAAACCAAATTGTACAAAAACAAAACAAATAGAGAAATTGAAAATGGGATATCGCAGTTTCATTGCCCACAAACAAAACAAACAAGGGTCTGCAAACTTTGTAAGAATGCAGCAGAAGAAAGACAAAAACATAAACCATGTGATTTTCCCTGAGACAAAACAACAACAAGTGCAATAATAAACAAATGCCATGTTGTTTGGACGAAGAAATGGAAAATAGACAGAAATTCTGTTTCCATTGGCACAAAGACAGGCAGGGTTAAAAAACCAAACGAAGACATAGTGAAAAAAATCAAATTCATGCAAATAAAAAAAGAGAGATATCATTTTCCAATTTCAATGTAAATATTGTTTAGAATTTATACAGCAGCGTTTAAAGGCAAAAAAAAAGCAGTATTGACAAATAAAGACTAACACAATAGACAAATGCAGTTTTTCCTCAATCAATAAAAGACGTTTTGATTCGTTGCCAAACAAAACATTTAGGACTAGGAGGCATTCTCCCTCTCCCTCTCTTCCTCTCTCTCCCCCTCTCCCCCTCTCCTAGGATTAGAAATAAACTAACTTAACTGAAAGGAAAGCGGATAATTAGGGTTTCGATACAACTGAATAGACGCAGATTAGGGTTAAGGATTTTTTTAGGGCAAGCAAGTGTATTTATAAGGTAGTTACATGCACGCTGTTACAGGCGATATTGGCCAGTAATCTGCAAAAGGGTACAAAAACTTGTACGGTTTTGCAAAATCGTACAGATTTTTGTACAATTATTAGGACTAATGCGCCAAAAACACCACTTATAGCGTACATGCAATTTCCTGTTAGGGTTTCATTATCATTTATGATTAGAGTTTTAATATGATTTAATGAACGCACCAAAAGCAGCATCGGCATTTGAGTACTGGAATGTCGCATTTTGAGGAGTTAGAACATAAACCATGGCGGACGCTTCCTGCTTTAAAAAGAAGACAAGAAGCCATAACGAGAGAGAGAGAGAGGTAACGAGGGGGACAAGGGAAGGCCTTCGATGCAACCTCATGTGGAGAAATGTCAGAGTTAAAAAAAAAAAACCAGAATAGCTAGGTAATCTGAGGAAGAGAGAGAGAGAGAGAGAGAGAGAGAGAGAGAGAGAGAGAGAGAGAGAGATTACAATTGGACGTGTAAAACAGGAAAAGAAAAAATTACAATTGGACGAGTAAAAACGCAGACTCAGATCAAGAGAGACTGCAAAAGAAAATCCAGGGCTGAAAAACAGAGAAAACACCAAAGGTTGGCTCCCATCACTATTGATGGCCTGCAGCATGGCATGTAATGTAGAATCAGTACCTGAAACTCCTTGTCCTACATTTCCAGTTACGGGGCAAGACGTTCGTTTTAACGGTTTAACCAAAATGTACAGGTAATTGTACGAAAATCGTACAGATAGTTGTACGAAATGTACATTTGTTTGCTCGCCTACGAATATTAGTGGCCTGTAAATCCAGTAATTTCGTAGCGTGATGCTGACTCTAACTTTGCCGACTTAGCATTGGTTGGTAGTTGGAGAAGTCGTACTTAAAAATCCCCATATGTACAGGTGTCACTATATTGGTGCTACGATTATCGGGCCAGTACTGCAGTATTTCCGTACATGTGTTTTCTCCACGCTAGCAAAGTATTGATCCTGATTTTATAAATGAGGCTCCGCTGACTTCTGCCCAACTACAAGGCTCGGGGTGGAATCTGTCGAACCTGCTAGAACAGAGAATTCTTGGAATACGACAAACAGATATTGAATTGTACTTTTATCCTTAGAAGAATCTGAAAGGTACATAAAGGTACAAACCTGTATTTCAATTCATAACTTTTTGACAGCTGCTACACTGAAATTTGGACGTGTTCAGACCTTGATGGTTGTTGAAATTTACTGACAGTTATTGCGGTCTTCAAAAACTGCCCGCTAAATTTTTTTTGGCACCTGCCCTAACCGGCATATTCGTAACTTGAAACATTTAAAAGCATGACAGCCGTTAAGAAGATGCTAATGGTTTCTAATACGGTAATACCTTTACGTTTACGTAGTTTCGTATTATAATTACGCATGTATGGCATGATGTCATTTGTCTTTTTTCAGGCGTTCCTCTGTTTTTCAGGGAATGTAGATATAGCATATCAAAATTTTCTTAAGTATAGTTGCACCAGGAAATCCTTTGTACGGACAGACTCTGTAGGTGTACGGTAGCAGATCCCTCCCCCAGATAATCAATTGCTCCCTACGCAACTTAAAGGGGGAAAGCTAAGAACATACGGTACGATAATTCAGTGCGAATTCTGAAACAGTGCGAACTTTCAAAATACCGTGTTGACAACAAGCAAGTTCAGTACAGTTCAGTACTGTACTTTACTGTACTGTACCATTCACATGTACATCATCAAATGAATGAACTACAAGTCTACAACTCTCGTCGCACATCGACGGCCATTCTCGTCATGTACATCGACGGTCGAGATTCTTCAAGTCAAAAAATAAACGGTTCCCATGTCGTCTTGACAATCGCACGGCCAGGGGAAGCACCATTTTACATTTACATCATCGAATGAAATAATGAACCAACAACACCCTTCTCAGTTGTTACCCAACGACGGTCACTTATGTCACGAAAATAATCGGTCCAGATGAGTCGATTAATAATCTAAACGGTTTACCTGTCACGAAGTTAAACGGTCCAGACGTGTCGAATCCAATAAAACGAACGGTTCCCATGTCGTGTCGACAAGCCCATAGATGACGGATGCACCATTCACATGCACATCATCAAAACATTGTCCCCCCATCGACGGTCACTCTTGTCATGAAGATCAACGGCCCAGATGAGGCGTAAGATTTTTGTATGAAAAGTGCCACACTTTCTCTGGGAAGCTCTCTTTCCGCCTGCTGCTTTCAGCCGCTGCGGCGCCCCTCTCTCTCTCTCTCTCTCTCTCTCTCTTCGTCTACTTTTTCTTTCTCTAGGCGGACATCATGGGTAAGTCATTTAGTAGAAATGATGAGAAGGGAGGGAATAGACAGAGGGGCTACGGGGGAAGGGTGGATGAGAGGGAGGGGGGGAGAGGGAGGGAGAAGGGAGTGGGAGGGAGAGGGAGGGAGAGGGAGAGGGAGGGAGAGGGAGAGGGAGGGAGGGAGGGAGAGGGAGGGAGGGAGAGGGAGGGAGGGAGAGGGAGGGAGAGGGAGGAACATACCTGGGAATGGGGAAAGTAGAGGGTGGGAACTTGTGAGAGTGTAAATAGGGAGAGCGATTGATGCGAAGAAGGAATGAAATGTGTTGGAAGAGCAGGTGGAGGAAGCAAATTTGGTGTGGAGAGACAGAGAAAGTAGGGAGAGAGAGGAGAAGGAGAGACCTGAAAACGATACTTAAAAGCAGGGAAAATAGAGAGCTAGGGTGGAAAAGTAAAGTGGAGAGAAGATGGAAAAAGGGACAAGTTAGGATGGGTAAAGGGAGGCAACAGCTTCAGTGAGAGTGAGAGAAGGTAAAGGTGCAAAGACAGAATTTGAGAAGGAAAAGTAGAAGATAGAATAAGGGAGTAATAAGGGAGTAATAAGGGAGTAATAAGGGAGGAATAAGGGAGGAATAAGGGAGGAATAAGGGAGGATTAAGAGATAGGAACAAGGGAGAGGAACTAGTTAGGGAGCAAGGAGGAGGAGTAAGAGAGAGGAATAAGAGAGGAATAAGGAAGGATTAAGAGAGGTCAAAGGAAAAGAGAGCGAGGAGGAGGACTGGATGCATGAGAGTAGTAGAAGCCTCATAGATTTTGCCATTGATCAATTAGAGTACAAAAAGAAATAAATCGTGAAAGTGATTAATAAGAAGAAATTGGAGGGAGAAGATAGAAGCGAGAGAGATTGAGTTTTTTTTTCCTCATGTCTACCCTGATAAAATTAGGGTTTCGGTGGGATTAGGGTTTAGCTGTTGTAAAGTCTAAGGGACTAGGGTTTACTTAAATTAGGATGTATAGGTGTCACGGTTTTGTGAATCTGGGAGTTCTTTGAAACTGCGAGGTTTATGGAATTAGGGCTTTGGTGGTAATGGAACTAAAGGTCAATGTAATCAGGGTTTAGGAGCTGAGGTTGTGGTAATGTGAACTAAGGTTTAGCGTTTCGGTTTGTTAATTATTTTTGGCCACTGATTATTGTTTGTGTGTTTCCTGTGGGTTAACTGGGTCTCTCACCCTCCCACTCTGTCTCTGTATATCCTTTTCTCTCTCTTTCTCTCTCTCTCTCCCCTTCTTTTCCTCTCTTTTCTTCTCCCTGTCCTCTCTTGCTCTCCATCCCTTTCCTGTACCTTTGTTTCACTTTTTCTTCTCTCCCCTCTCCCCAAAATTAGGTTTCAAGGAAGTATTACCGTTGTTAACACTTTTAAAACTAGTTTTACGTTATTTAAACGTTATTAGCAATCAGTTTTGTCTCGAGTTGTGTATTATGCTGTTATAATAAAACAAAATTGTTCTTTAACTAATTGTATTTTTCTTAACGCATTTTTTTTGCATTCCCAGTCTGGAAACTGGACATATAATTTTTTTAATTGTAAAACAGTCCTCAATTCGAATTCTTTTTTGAATGTATAGCATAGTTTTTGAGGTTTATAATATTGATATTGCTGTTACGTGTATAGGCATAACACGTAATTCTCTGTACAGAATTTGGGTTTATTCACACTATTATGCTAATTATTTGTTTTTTTTTTTTTAAAGGTATTACTCGTGATTCTCTTCACAAGAGACGTGCGACAGGAGGAAAGAAGAAAGTATGGCACAAAAAGAGGAAGTAAGTACAAAAGGACTTCCCAAAAAAAAATGACTCATTTTTCTAAAGAATGATGGCTCTTTTTAAAAATAATGACTCTAATCAGTACCTTCTCATGCTTTATTCCCCTTTTTCTTTTTCATTTTTTTTTACTTTTTTATGGTAGACACATTGAAGCCTACAAGGGTTTATGAATTTTTTTAGCTTAACCTAAGAATGTACAAGGTATATAATATGGGCATCTAGTAGCTTTATGTTATCTTATGCGACTTAATATATAGATCTAATGTACTCCCAATGTACGTCCGACATTTTTTAATTTTTGAGACGGGTATAATTTGGGATTTGGTAACGCTATTTAGTTATTTGCTGCTACTTAATGTATGTTATTTGCTACTTAATTTTTAGAACGTGTGTAATATGGGTACTTAGTGTATACTAGTTTTGGAACAGATATAGTATGGGTTTTAAATGGCTTATCTTTTGCTGTTTAACACATCTATCTTATGTTACTTCAGAGATTCAACTATTATATGTACTGTTTCTGAAACGGGTAAGAGATGTTTACTAGCTCTATGTTATGTCATCTAATGCTCTTTAATACACATTTCTTCACCTCGTATAAGGTGGGTCCTAGGAACTTAATGGTATCTTCTTATGTCACTTGATGTACTTATCTAATGTATTAACATAATTTTGTGTATTCATTAAATGTCATATCATCAATGCCTACTTTGGCTGTATGTATGTATGTGCATACTTAAAGTCACTGATGCTACTTACTACATATCTTGTGTCACTTAATCCATATTATCTTGTAACAGTTCACATACTTCATATAATTTCTTCATCAGGTGTTAGATGGGCCGCCGGCTTGCCATGGTAATCATATGTTATCTGACATGCAGGTGTGATCTAATGTCTAATATATGTTTTCTAATGCTACTTAATACATTTATGATTTTGAAAACAGGTATGAGATGGGTCGCCAACCGGCCATGACCAAACTCTCAAGCAACAAAACTGTCCGTCGTCTCCGAGTTCGTGGAGGAAACTTCAAATTCCGTGCCCTGCGACTCGATACCGGAAACTACTCCTGGGGTTCCGAGAGCGTCACAAGGAAGTGCCGTATTTTGGACGTGGTGTACAACGCGTCGAACAACGAGCTGGTGCGAACGCAGACTTTGGTGAAGAACGCGATAATCCAGGTGGACGCGGCGCCGTTCAGGCAGTGGTACAACCAGCACTATGGAGTGGATGTGGGGAAGAAGAAGGTTAAGGCGGCTGGGAAGAAGGAGGAGGTGAGACGTCAAAGAAACGCCTGTATTACCCTGTAGGGTTTCTGTGACTGGTTTGTATGTGGTGATTGGATTTGGGGTTCAATCAGCACTTAGGGGGGGATGTGGGGAAGAAGGTTAAGGCGGCAGGCAGGGGAGGAGGTGAGAGATATAAAGAAAACCCTATAATACTCTTTGAGGCTTTTTGTGAATGTTTAAAGAGGAAGTTGAAGACAAGTGGATACCTGAAAGAACCCTTTCACCTAATGCTGCTTAAAATATGTATTCTGTCAGGGATGTGGGAATGAAGTATGAGGTATAATCAGCACTATTGAGTAGTTTTGTGGAGGATGATGGTGAAAGAGGGAGAGGTGGGGAGAGCAAGCTTCGGGAGGGAGGGAGAGGTAGAGAAGGTAGTGCGGCGGGAGGGACGTTGCGTTGAGGTAGGGATTTGAATTGGTATTAAAGGGATTGCTTAAAGAGCTTCTAGGATTCTAGGATTTTTCAAGGATGGAAGACTTTTCCGCAATTGACACTTTTGGAGTGATTTTGAAGAGGAAAAAGGGTACATGTGGGAGGAGAGGGAAGGCGGTGGTAAGCCCGTTTTTGAATATTCTTGAGTTAATTATGAGTTTTTGCATATATAAAGCTTTATGTTTAGAGACGTGTTTATTTTATTTGTAGCAATTGAGTAGCTATTAAATGTAACTTTACTTTTGTAGAACAACCATTAAGGGATGTGTTGAGAAGCTTGGTTTTTAAGATTCATGTAAAAAATGTCTAGTTGCCAAAATTATATGTTATGTAATGTCGCTCTAATATCACCTCCATTCCTTCAATATAGAACAATAATATTAATTACAAGTAAGTAATCTGAAAAGCTACACTGCCCATTGCTGAGAGAGTTCAAAACTGTAATGAATAAATTAATAACTCTGGTTTGAATGTAATGATAAGTGGCCCATAATGAAGCACGCCGAAAAATATTATTTAGTGTTATATTAACTTATATACATAATATAGCGGAGTTCCAGTTGGTCCTAAGTATCTTGTGGGGGGCCATACTTGCAAAGTTTCAAAAACCTAGTATGGGGGCTGTCAGTAAATTGTCATATTCACTATACCTGATCACAATTAGTATCTGTTTTGAAACAATTTTACGGCAATTCATTGTATATTACTGTAACTAAATCTGTTTGGTTATACGTCTGACAGGTTGTAACCCTAAGCTACGGTTTTCATGTAATATCTTATAGGTGATAACCTGAGCATAACTACAACTAAATGGACATAATGGTTTTCGTTATTTTCTCTATTATGTAATTTACTCTATTTTACTGTAACTAAAACTATATGACATGGCGAATGGCGTGAGGGTGGTGGTAACAGGAGGGAGAGAAGGCAGAGGAGGAAGTGAAGAAGAGTGACCATGTCCTCCGAAAGCTGGCCAAGCGATTGGAGGGTCACAAGCTGGACGCCCATTTGGAGGACCAGTTCGCCAGTGGTCGACTTTACGCCTGTATCTCCTCTCGCCCCGGACAGAGTGGCCGAGCTGACGGGTACATCTCTCTCTCTCTCTCTCTCTCTCTCTCTCTCTCTCTCTCTCTCTCTCTCTCTCTCTCTCTCTCTCTTTCTCTCTCTCTCTTTCTCGCTCACTCTGGCTCTCGCTCTCTTCCACTCCTGCTCTCCCCCTCTCTCTCTCTCTCTTTCTCTCTTTCGCATCTGCCTGTCTTCTCTAGGATTTAGGATGTAAAACCTGTCTTCCTGCTAAATTTTTGTGCACAAGTCATTTGGTGTATAAGACCATTGCGGATAGCTATGCTAATTAGGGCAATCAGGGTTATTAGTACATTTTTTTGAACTTATATTTGGGCTTGATGTCTGCCTTTTCAGTTTACTTTTTTTTTTTCTTGTTTTGTTTTTTAATCTGACTCCTTCAAACGGACCTCCTGATAGTCCTACTATCTCCTCTGTAGTTCTTTTTTTTATTTAGTTTTTATGTCCGCTGTTTTTGGCGCTTTGATATACATTGAGACAAAATCAAGAGACATTCTTTGGACTTTTCGAAAATAGCCTTTTGTCTTTTAATGTATAATGTTTAAGTACAATTAACGGTTTTAGCAAGCTTACGTTTGACATGTAATCTGATTGATAACCTGACATCATTTTTGACCTTTAGTCTGATTGATAGTCTGACATTAACATTTTACTTTTGACCTGTCGTTTTGCTTGATAATACAACATTAGAATGTTTCACTTTTGACCTGTAAGTTGATTGATAATCTGACAACAAAACATTCCAATTTGGAACCTGTAGCAATGTGTAAAGACTAAAGAAGTTGGAGAACGTTTGGGTTTTTCTGAAAACAGGTACATTCTTGAGGGCAAGGAATTAGAGTTCTACTTGAAGAAGCTTCAGAAGAAGAAGGGCAAGGGAGCCGGTGCTGCCTAAGCTCTCTCTCTCCCTTCCTCTCTCTCCCCCCTCTCTTTTTCTTTTGTTGGGAGGTCAAAATGTGGTTGGAAGTATGTCTTCCTTTTTGTCCATAATGAAGGAAAGACCGGCTTTACTTGTGTTTTACAAATGGTTATTCCTATGCCCCATTTAGTACCCTCTTATTATGGTGGTGTGAATAATGCCAAATGCGGATGATGTTGGTGATCATGATGATGTTGTTCGTGATGTTAATTTCTCTTTTTTCTTTTCTTTTTCTTTTAATTTTTCTTGTCTTTTTTTCGACTCTTTTTTTTTCATATGTTTTGTTCTTCTATTGCTTGGTTCGATACTGTGATCTTAACAATGAAAGCACTAATTTCACATGAATTATTGTGTACTCTGGTACAAAACTCTTCAAATTTGTTATTCGTGAAATAGAGTGGATTTATGAAAGGCAAAAAAAAGCTCTGTAAATATTCCACGGTGGGTATTGTATCTTTCACATGTTTTGAGACCAGTATCCTATGACAATGACAAAAAGCTACAATTTGAATCGTTAACAGCATTTAGAAATAATTAGTATGACCTTTTTTTTAGCGATAATCTATTTCTGATACAAATGTTTGCAATTGTGAAGTGCAACCAGAGAGCTGTGGAAGTATGATGAGTATCAATAACAAAATTGTATGTCTAGATCAAAACAATCCTTTCAGTCCTAGAAGCAGTAGTACTGAACCCCTGCGCGCAATTGTGGCTTTGTTTGGTTTTCTGTTAATCGTTTGCGGTCAATGTGATGTGGACGATTGTGACTGCAGAGTTAGCATTATTGTCAAACTCAATCAGTATTCTGTTTTATGTTCAAATGGCAAAAGAGTGCTTCTAACAGTATTGTTTTGATTTGTATCCCTTTTAATGAAACATTGCTAACTTACGGTAAGCAAAATTTGAAAAGCATGCTACGAGAAGGTTTGTCAGAAATGACAGAAAATGATTTCGATTTACAGTACTGTGGGTGCGAAATCACCCTAAAAAAGTTTCCCCCCCCTTCCCCCTTGGTCTAAAGGAGGATAGTGGACCTTACTTATGTTACTTAGGTTGACAAAGTTTCTATCTTAGTTTTAATTTTATTAAATATCAATAAATTTATGGCTTGTGCTCAAGATTTTGTTGCTTGTAAGGTTCCAGAACCATTTTTTGCCCTTTGGCTTAGCCATATCTGTTTATTGGTGTTCTCGGTTTTTTTTAGTTTATATCAAATTACAATTTTACCTTCATTCTGTCTCTTACTTCATTTTTGTACTATTTTTTCCTTTTTTCAAGTGCAATTAATACATTATGCAAACAAGCATCGTGACATAACATGGCTTCAGTAACACTACTTTTAGACGAGTATTATTAATTACACAATGTAAGGGAGTGAGCTATCGTCTGCCAGAGCTCCCCTAACCTTAATTAGTATGATAAAGAATAAGGTTTTATTTTGTATTAATTATAATCATTTCTTTTAGTGTTAAGAGTTAGCTTAGAGCAATCCAATAACATTTAGAGCAATTATAGAGCAATACATCAATTTTAAAACATTGTAAAGCAATTTTAGTTTCGTTTTTAGCAATTTGAGGATAATTTAGAGAAATTCTAAAACAGTCCAGAGAAATCTACAAACCGTGTATCGCAATTTTAAAACAGTTCAGAGCAATTTTAGAACGGATAGAGTAACTTTTGTTCAACAGGCAGATTGTGATGACAGTCATTCAGAAGGTAATAGTAAGACCTTTCAACAGTGACATCACAATTACAAATAGGAAAATCGCAGAGCGACATATTGAAAAGTTGCAGAGTGAGAAAAAGTACAATTACAAATAGAAAAACTGGAGTGAGAAATTTTCTACAGCTGCCCGGATATGTTTGACACTAGTAGTGAAGGACAGTGTAAGCTTTACACTAAGACCAAAAGTCAAAGAAAATGAGTTCAATTCCTGTTTGGTCTGTTGATAAGAATTATAGAAATAACCTCTGGTTTTTAACTGCGACATTTTTTCTTGATTAAAAGACGGATCAATTTACTCAAAAAGAGAAAGAAGGGACATAAAAGAAGACGAAAAAACAGGAAACGGGGAAGTGGTAATTCTCCACTTTTGTGATGGCAAGTGAGAGAAGGGATGCAAGGATGAATGGAGAGAGGGAGAGAGGGAGAGAGAGAAAGAGGGAGAGAGGGAGAGAGAGAAAGGAGAGGGAGAGAGGGAGAGAGTGAAAGAGAGAGAGGGAGGAAGAGGGAGAGAGGAGGGAATGTAGAAGGATTGCCAGTTTGAGGAACACCTTTTAAAGGTGATTTTAACAAATTGAGGACAAATAGCAATAGAACCGGATCACAAAATTTCCAATAACTACAAACCCAATTGAACAAAAAAACCTAAATTAGGAAAGAAAAAAAAAAGGAACAAAAAACTAGACTGCCTACAAGAAACTGCAGTAAGACTTGTCAAATATTACGAGGGAACAAAAAGAAAAAGAAAAAGGAAAAGAAGAAATCCTATACAAAATTTAGACATAAGGACAGGATTCACTTTCAAACTACAACTTGCAAATCCCATCAAAAATCGATCAGAATATGACAATAACCAATTAAACCCTGAACAAACACCAATTAAGACTCCAATTCAAAACCTAATATAACCAACCTCGCAAAGAAGGGTCGGTATCTCCATCATTATACTTCAATAAATTGTCATCGAGAGGGAGAAAAAACGGTGGATCTAGTTTCATTTCTAGACCATATACATCCATCTCCATCACCTCCCTTCTTGTCACTTTTGTGTCCATAATGTCTCCATTTTCCACCCTCTCGTGAAACAATCCCTCTCTTCCTTCTCCACGCTCTCCTCCTCTCTCTCTCCCTCTGTCTCCTCCCTTGCCTATCCCTCCTCCTTTCCTGCTCCCTCCTCTCCTTCCAGCCCCTCCTCCGACGCCGTCGTCTCCTCGGTCTCCTCCCTCTCCTCCTCTCCTACCTTCACATATCTCCGTTTCCCTACAAGGATCACATATCCCCCCAACAACCTTCTCAACCCCACTCTCCATTTCACCCCCTCTCCTCTCATCCTCACTCTCACTTCCCCCTCCATGGCCTGATCCTCCATGTGATTCACCCTCGCCATCCCCTCCCCTCTCTTCCCCTCTCGGCCTCCCTCTCTCCTCCTCTATCTCCCTCTCTCCCCCCCCTCTCTCCTCCAAATCCACAGTCTCCGATCCTCTCAAACTTTTCGTGTCTCTCTCTCTCCCTCTCTCCGTCCTCTCCTCTCCTATCTCCCTCCTACTCTCCCTCTCTCTCCCTTCTTGTTCCTCCGAATCCACACTCTCTAATCCTCTCAAACTCATCGTCTCCCTAGCCCTCCCTCTCCCTCTCCCCTCTCCCTCTTCCATATCCACATTCTCGGATCCTCTTACACTCTCCACTGAATCCGTTTCCAAATCCGTTTCTAAATTCGATTCCGAACTCGGTTCCAAAACTTTCACAAGAATAAAATATTTCGTAATTGTGGACCGAAATCGTTTTTTATAATCTTCCGGAGAAATTACGGTCGGTTGGGTATTTGGAGGACCTCCCAAAAGTCCAGAAGCTTTTACCCAACTTTCGAGTTGTTTGTCCCATGTGTATCGTCTTATATAGTCGATTATACCCACGACAAGTTCGTCTTTTCCTTCGACTAAACCGACTAAGAGAGAGTAATCCATCACTCCGATACTCTGGAGAAGAAAACCCCGTTAAGAAAAACCCCGTTAAGCAAAACACTCCATAGGCAAAGTCCATTAGGAAAAACCCATTAAGAAAACCTCATTCAGGAAACCACATTGAACAAAAGAAAAGCATGTTAAAAAAAAAAGGAGAGGAAAGAGAGAGAAAAAAAAAGAGAGAAAAATGAGAGTGAAAAATGAGTATAGACTGGTCAAAGAAAAGTAAAACAACTAAAAAAGCCCTGAACGGCCATCAAATATGAAGAAGCCATACAATAAAAAGATAGTAAGATACCATAAAAAAGGGATAAAAAAACCAGTAGGAAAAACATAAAGAAACCATATATACTCAGTTATGCGCTAACATGAACTTGTACTACAAAAATAACCACATGGAAAAGGTATACATCCCCAATGAAACTATTTTAGGGTAATTGTACAATATCTGTATATCCATACGAGGTATTGTACAATCATTTCAGTAACACAAAATAACCCTAGAAAAACCTTAAAAGCCAGAAAAAATACCCTTTAAACATCCAACAAAACCCCAAAACATAAACAATTGAATTCGTACAACAACAGGACAAGAGATGTAACAATACCGAAAAGATGTCGATAGTTCTACAACGAAATATTTGATTGTACAAATAACTTTTAGACATCAACTTGATCGATTGAAATCATCATTTGTTCTTTTGGATGTTTGATTACAAATGTGTTGTTTAAATCGATTTTTGGTTTTTAAAACATTTTCATCTCGCGAATTTGTCCTTTCACCAAATTACAAACTGTTTTTTCCTTGTGGTTTTTTTTTTGGTATTTTTTTTTTTTTTTTTTTTATCGCAAAGATATTTTTATGGTGCAAATTTCACAAATTCTTGGGCGAATATATTTTGACAGAAAACTTATTCATTTTTGTTAATAGTTCTTGGTTAATGGGGAAATTCACTACAGACTCTTTAATTCAATAAGATTAAATAAATATGCGGTTAAAGTTAAAAAAAATCACTGGCAAACAGGATTGCATCAAAGCATGTTTGACAGTAAACACTGACAAAATGAGATGTTTGAAAAACACTTTCATTTGTCCTTTTCTGAACAGTTATAATGTGCATTTAAACTCACCGACAATTTTCACTTTAGGGATCCAAAACCTATTTTCTTGTCTTTTTGTGTACTACAACTGTACGTATTAGAACAATTATGTCATTCGAGTACAATAATAAAGCCGAAATTAAAAAGTACATATGTAGGGACGTTTCCCGTGTTTAGTCAAAAACGTTCATAAAATGGATGATATATAATAGAATAAAATCTGACACATAAGAAAACGAAAATATACGCTATAATATAATACGGAGATGGTACAATACTAATCAAATATGAAATGAAAATAAGAAACAAAAATACTATCATAAAACACAATACCAACACATTATATACATAATATTTTATGGTAAAATAAAATCAACTCCGTAACACATTACCATATTACAATACAATAAATTACAACATGAAACAAAAAATGAAGAAACATACTTTTCTTGCTTTAGTATGACCTTTTCCTTAAAAACCAATTGATGACTGTGGGGTCAAGACTTGACAAGAATAAAACAAAGAAAAAAGAGAATGGTAGAAAGAAAAAACTTTAAAAAATTGCAAAATTTCTCAGTTTTGAAAAAGACAAACCTCCAAAAACCCGGAATCGTTCCACACCGCTTGTTCCAAAAGCCGTTTTCCTTCATCCTCCACAAAAATTGGCGCAGTGACTTTTTCTAAAATGAGATTTTCATCCAAAAGAACCTGTTTTACAACTCCAAAAGAGACAAAGAAAATAAATAAAGCCTAATTGACATTGTCACTGTACAGAACATCTTCATATAATCATCTACACACACACACACATATAACATATTATATACATATCACATATACACACACATATATATATAGAGAGAGAGAGAGAGAGAGAGAGAGAGAGGAGGAGAGAGAGAGAGAGAGAGAGAGAGAGAGAGAGAGAGATGATAAATAGAGATGTATAGAGATGATATATAGAGATGTATAGAGATGATATATAGAGATGTATAGAAATGATATATAGAGATGTATAGAGATGTTATATAGAGATGTATAGAGATGATATATAGAGATGTATAGAGATGAATAGAGATGAGATATAGAGATGTATAGAGATGTTATATAGATATATATAGAGATATATAGAGATTTAGAGAGAGAGAGAGAGGGGGAGAGGGGGTGAGAGAGAGAGGGAGGGGGGAGAGAGAGAGAGAGAGAGAGAGAGAGAGAGAGAGAGAGAGAGAGAGAGGAGAGAGAGAGAGAGAGAGAGAGAGAGAGAGAGAGAGAGAGAGAGATACATATACATATACATCTACATCTACATCTACATCTACATCTACATCTACATCTACATCTACATCTACATCTACATCTACATCTACATCTACATCTACATCTACATCTACATCTACATCTACATCTACATCTACATCTACATCTACATCTACATCTACATATATATATATATATATATATATATATATATATATATATATATATATATATATATATATATATATATATATACATTAAAGGTATCTAAAAATAACTCAACAAAGCCCATATGACACAATAAGGAAAAACACAGGAAAAAAACTACAGAGTGAAATGAATAATTACACAACAAAGAACGAGTAAATGTAATAAATCAACGCAACTTTAGATTAAAAAACCCATACGAGATGTATATATGCATATATTTGTTTTTATATATATACATCTCAATTGTACGTGTTGAAAATTAAAAAAAAAACAAAATGTTTTTTCTGTGAAATGAGAAAGAGGGAGAGGGAGAGGGACAAGGAGAGGGAGGGCGAGGAAGTAGCAGGATAGGGAAAGGGAAAAGAAGAAAAACGAGACAGGACAAGAGGGAAGAGGAAGAAGGAAAAAGAGAGTGAAAGGAGTCAATATACAAAACCCAAAAAAAAAAAACCCCAAGACCTCCAAGTTCAACATGTCATTATTTATTCATTTCTTTTCCAAAAACACGAAAAAAAAAGAAAAAGGAAGAAACAAAAAAGGGAAGTACAAAGTACCAAAAAAAAAAGTGTTTTTCACTGTACCTTATTCCGTTCCGGTTCTTTATTCAATCGAGATCGCAGAGATCCTTTCAAATCGTAAACTCTCGAAACATTGTGACCGTAAAAAAGATTTTCGAGAACCATTAGATTTACCGTTTGTTTTCGACCAGATTTTTTCACCGTAACCTAAAAAATCACCAAAAGTTAAAATTAAAATTAAACAAAAATTGCCAAAACATATAACCCAATATAATATATATGATAC
Organism: Zygnema cylindricum; assembly: GCA_037447655.1. Taxonomy (NCBI): domain Eukaryota; kingdom Viridiplantae; phylum Streptophyta; class Zygnematophyceae; order Zygnematales; family Zygnemataceae; genus Zygnema; species Zygnema cylindricum. The sequence continues at coordinate 397,237 of JBBHKE010000943.1, forward strand.
ACTGTAATTAAGGAAAAAATAATATCAACAACGTCAATAACACAGCAGCAAGAATAATAATAAAGGGACAATTACAAGAAAGAATTACAAGAATAAACGAGGTTGCAAAATGACAAAAAACGGCAGGATGAAGTATATGATTAAACAACCAATTTCTCCCTCTCCTCTCTCTTTCCCCTCTGTCTTCCCGTTCCCTCCCACTCTCGCTCGCCCTCACCCCTCCCTCCCTCCCTCCCTCCCTCTCTCCCTCTCTCCCCTCTCTCCCTCTCTCCCTCTCTCCCTCTCTCCCTCTCTCCCTCTCTCCCTCTCTCCTCTCCCCTCTCCCTTTCCCCCTCTCTCCCTCTTTCTCACCTCAAACATTCCTAAAATTTTTGCAAGACAGGTTGGTCTCCCCAATCGAAAAGCTTCGGAAAGATATTTAAAATATTTCGGCGCAAAATTGAAAAAGGATAATTTTTCAGTCTGCGACATCTGCATTTAAAACAAACAAATGTGATAAAAAAGCTTAAGAGGAGGGTGAGAGACGTGGGAGGAGAGGGAGAAAATGTGATAAAAAATCTCAAGAGCATAAGAGCAGAGGGAGGGGGAGGGAGCGAGAGAGGGAGAGAGAAGCGGGAAGGAGAGGAGAAAAGAGGAAGGCAAGGGAGCAAGAGAGGGAGAGAAAAGAGGAAGGCAAGGGAGCAAGAGAGGGAGCGAGAGAGGAAGAGAGAAGAGAAAGGAGAGGAGAAAAGAGGGAGGCAAGTGAGCAAGGAGAACGAGGGAGAGGTCAAGGTAGGAGAGGAGGAGAGAAGAGGGAGCGAGTGGGAAAGAAAATGAAAACTAGAATCATAAAACTGAAAACAAAAAAAATGAAAACTGAAATTTACTGAAGACAAAAACTAAAAACAAAACTGAAAACTAACCCAAAACCCAAACTAAAAACTGGTCCTAAAACTGAAACTGAAACTGAAAACTAAAAATTGAAACTGGAAACTGGACCTAAAAACCGAAAAACCCGAACTAAAAGTACTAAAAAAAGAAAAAAAAAAATCCAAAAGAAAGAAAAAAACACAAAAAATGCAAAAAAACTTGAACAAATTAATTGATCATCGGAAACCTACCTATATATATATATATATATATATATATATAATATATATATATATATATATATATATATATATATATATATATATATATATATATATATATATATATATATATATATATATATATATATATATATATATATATATGTATGTATATATATGTATGTATTTAAAAGAGGTATCTGATGATCAATGAATATATATAAAAAAGGATAAACAAGTCGATCAAAAACAAACAAATCGATCTAATTTATACCTCCTTTATAACAAATCGGTCGTCTCTCGTTTTCGCGAAATAAACTTGAGACTTTCCTCCTTGAGCCGCCCATTTTCGACAGCGACAAAGAGATCGAACAAATTCCATCCCTCCCTCCACCCCCCCACAGCAGTTTAATCGGAGATGTTCAAATCTCGCCGCAAAATAAGAAGTCACCCAAAACTCGGTCTTCGATTTCGGAACGGAGGAAGTTTTTCCCTGCGAAAAAGGAGGGTGAGAGAGGGAGAGGGAAATGGAGGGAGAGGGAAGAGGAAGATGAGAGAGGGAGAGGGAGGAAGAGGTGGGAGAGGGAGAGGGAGGGCGAGGAAGGTGAGAGAGGGGGAGGGAGGGAGAGGGAGGAATAAAATAAAGAATGACCCAGAACTCGGTTTTCTGTTCCGAAACAGATGAAGTTTTCTTGCAAAGAGAGGGACAGGGAGGGATAGGGAGGGAGAGGGAGAGGGAGGGAAGGGAGGGAGATGGAGGGAGACAGGGAGGAATACTATTTTATGTTTTTTTTTTCTCCGTGTTGCATATTGAGCGGGTTTTTGTCCAAAATAGATATAGACTGCAGATGTGTATCGATATATGTACCACCTTATTGTAATTATTTAAATATTAATTATTTCCATTATATTCAAGTTATTTGCATATTCTTCAAAGGTTTTTTTTCTGAGGTTGAAAAACCATTTTCAGTGTAGTACTCTACACCTAACCCCTCTCCCTCTCCCTCTCCCTCTCTCTTTCTCTCTACCCATCTCCTTTGCTTCCGCTTTCTGTCTCCCTCTCTCTTACTTCAAATACTACTAAAAATTTTGCATACTTGATAACATTTAAAAGATTTCCACTATTATGTCGAGTTAATAATCCACGCTTTTTAACTTTTAAGAAAGGATTTGGAAAGTTTGAAAAAGAAATCCATGGTTTATTTTAAGTTCATATTCGTATCCGACTTTCAATTTCTTTCTTCACTTTTTTGTAATAATCTGTGTTTATTCGTTTTCACATTCATTTGTCCAAACTGAATAATAACATAATTATTATTTCATATCATCTTATATAATATATCAAACATTATCCCAATGGCTATGTTTTACAATTTTATATTAATTTAAACCATCTTAATTGTTACTTTATATCTTATTTTATACACTATAAATCATTCTTTTACTTCATAATTATTTTATATCATTTCCCTACCATGAGAGGAACATCGGCCAAAAAAACTTTCACATGTATAATTATTTTATATCATTTCTTACCTCGAGAGGAACATCAGCAAAATAAACTTTCACATTTGTAATTATTTCATATCATTTCTTACCTTGAGAGGAGCATCCGTAAAATAAACTTTCACATTTAATTGGTCCGGACTTAAGACCGGATCTTTTCCGTCGTCTTCAAATTCCCACCAAATATCTCCGTTTCTCGACAAATTTTTATTCTCCGTTTTCATTTTATCTTCAAATTTCATTTTGCTTTCGTTTTCCTTTTTACTTTCTGGCAAAATATTGAAAACTCCGGATTCTCGGCTCCCATTATTTCGATTTTCATTCATAGGAATAAACTCTCTCTCTACGTGTTGCATTTTCACTTGTCTCCCATATCCTCCCCCTCCTCCAACCTCTCCTCCTCCTCCTCCTACCTTTTTTCCTCTTTCCCCACTCCATATATGACCCTCTTCCTTCCCGCACCTCTCTCTCCTTTCATCTCCACCTCCCCTCTCTCCCTTCCCAAAATGACCTCTCCCTTCCCCTTCCAAAACAGCCACATCTGCTCCTTGTATCACAGAATCCCTTTCTAATCCCTCCTGTTCCTCCTCCTCCTTCCTCTCCTCGTTCCTCTCCTCCTTGCTCTCCTCTTCCCTCTTTTCCCTTCCCACATCCTTTTCCCTCTCCTTTTCTTCTCTCGAAACATAATTTTCTCTCGAAGAATCATTTTCTTCCGAAAACAACCCTTCTCTGGAAACAAAGTTGTTTTCTTTCGAAAAACTGTTTTCTCTCGAAAAACTCTCCCGTGAAAAAGTATTAGTTTCCCTCGAAAAGTTACCACTTTCTTTTGAAAACTTACCACTTTCTTTCAAAATCTTACCACTTTCTTTCGAAAACTTACCACTTTCTTTCGAAAATTTTCCACTTTCTTTCACAAAACTGCTATTTTCTTTAGGAAAACTACCACTTTCCTTCGAAAAATTAACTTCTGTTTTGGGAAAATTTGTCCCCGAGTGAACGGCTTGTTGGTAGTCAGAGGAGGAGAGAGCGTAGGCAATAATAGAGGTAGGCTCATCGT